>SJXQ01012823.1:162802-292087 GCA_006408695.1 Aepyceros melampus | reverse complement strand
CTATATATATATATATATATATATATATAGAGAGAGAGAGAGAGAGAGAGAGGTTAGATCATTCATTTTCGATTTTGATGGTGGTAAGTGGAGTGAGTCCTCTAGCCACTTTGGAACCCCAAATTATGAGATTCTTGTGCCTTCCATGATAACTGGCCACCAAAAAACGATCCCCGTGTGTGTCAGTCAGGGTAGGCTAGATTGTGCTGCAGTAACAAATATATGTATGGTCATGAGGGTTTAGAAAAATGGAAGCTGACTTCTTCCACACACACAGTCTGATGTGGCTGGCCTGGGATGCTCCTCCATCCTGTGATTCAGAGATCCAGGGTTTCTTCAGCTTATCATTCAGCCTCTTTAGCATGTTCCTTTGGGGAAGATAAGTGGGGGGGAAGCACACTGGCTTGTTAACTGGCCCCATCTGGAAGTAATGTATCATTCTGTTTCAGATTCTTTGGACAGAAGGAATCACTGGCCTCAACCTAATGGCAAGTGCAAGTGAGAAATGAAGGGAGATGCCCAGAATATTTGTTGAGAAATAACCATCTCTGCCTCAGTCAGATGGTTGATTGCACTTGGTCATCCTAAATCAAGCTCAGAAGAAGCAAATGGAAAACATATTCTTTTCAACACATTGAAATGAAATCACTGTCCAGAAGTAACCTGGAAAGCAAAGTATATACATTCTGGAGAAAAAGTACACTTATTGCCCCTTTCCAGCAATAAGACTTTTGGCAGGTCTCATGGACACTCTGAGTCTCAGTGTCTTCATCTGTAAAATGGAAAGAATACTGACAAAACAGTTGTGAGGATGGAAAAGGAGGTAGCAAAAATACTACATATTCAATTTGAAAAGCAGTCATTATTATTATTATTATTAATTTTGTTGATACTAATAAAATGGTGATATCATTACCATCATGCAAAATCATGTTTGTCATATTTAATTGACCAAAAATAATTAAGACAATTTTGAAATGTAAGCATCTCTGAGACTTCCTAGTTAAGCTCAGAAGTGGCTTTTGAGCATTTAACTTACTATTAGCAGGAAATATAGCATATTATTACCTTCAGAATTTCTCATTTCCAATTTTTTTTAAACACCAAACTTTTGAAAGAATCCCAACAATTTTAAAGAGACCTTGGAGTAAGCGGAGAGGTGTGTTTCCATGGCAACATCTGAACAATACACAGGGAATAGAAGGAAAGGGGGTGCTCATTTTAATGAGCACCTACGTGATGTTAGTAGTGTCTTTAGATCCAATTTCTGTCCAGAATGTGGGGAAATGCTATGACATCAGTATGATGATCACAGTTTTATGGAAGAACAAACAGGGTTAAAGGTAGAGTTTCCTCAACCATTTAGAATGTGGCCCCAGTGGGATCAGACCCATCCCTTTGCCTGCAGCTCCTACCCAGGTTCTCCCTGAACCACTGAATCTCCTGCAACTGCAACTTCTTTCTGATTCCCATACTGAATTTCCCATGATCCCTTGGCTTTATTTCTCTTTGTTCTGAGACATTCTTGGGGCTTCTCAGGGGGTAACATATAACTCTTCATCTCCAGCTTGCTCTCTTACCAACACACTTGTCCCATTCCCTTCTGACAATAGGATAAATATCCTTAGATGCATCACTTGCCAACTCAAAAAGAGTTCTTTCTCACTGTAGAATGGCTGTGATAAAAGTGGAGAAAGGGGCCTTCCCTGGTGGCCCAGGGGTTAAGAATCCATTTGCCAAAGCAGGAGACATGAGTCTGATCCCTGGGAAGATTCCAAAGGTCGTGGAGCAACTAAGCCCATGGACCACAAGTACTGAGCCCAATTTCTGCAACAAGAGAAGCCGCTGCAATGAGAAGAGAGTAAGCCCACGCACAGCAATGCAGAGCCGGTGCAGCCAAAAATAAATAACTTTTTTTTTTTTTTTTTAGAAAAGTGGAGAGAGCTAGAGTACTGGAATCGCAATGCTGATCCATCCTAGGGAGGATCCAGTAGGCAAGGATCATCAATGCTGATCCAAATCTAGGGGAAATGTGGTGAGGAGCAGAATACTGGCATGATGTCAAAGGGTCTCCCCACAGATTGCTTCTTAGTTGAAAAAGGAAGACCAGTCACCATATGCTGGTGAGAATGGATGACACTTGGGCTTTGTGCTCAGAATCACCCTTGGCAGTGAGGAGCAGGTGGAGACCATAGCCTCTGGATGTAATGTGTTGAAGAGGAAACATCATCCCTTACAAGTCACCTGAATCTAATCAGAAGGGAAAATCAGGCAAACCACAGTGAACAGTCTTAGCTGGTCTGGATTCTTTAAGGACTGAGAAACCTTCCAGATTAAAGGAGACTAATAGACGTGACCACTGAACGGCCACCAGACTCTACTGAAAGAGAAAGGGCTTAAAGGACTTCATGGGACAATTCACAAACATGCGATATTGGAAGGTAGATTTAATGAAAGTATTGTAATAATGTTGAATTTCCTAAATGGAACAGTGAAAGTGAAGTGAAAGTCATTCAGTCGTGTCCAACTCTTTGTGATCCCATGGACCATACAGTCAATAGAATTCTCCAGGCCAGGAGAGAATGGAGTGAGTAGCCTTTCCCTTCTCCAGGGGATCTTCCCAACCCAGGGACTGAACCCAGGTATCCTGAATTGCAGGTGGATACTTTACCAACTGAGCCACAAGGGAAGCCCAAGAATACTGGAGTGGGTAGCCTACCCCTCCTCCAGTGGATCTCCCTGACCCAGGAATCAAACCAGGGTCTCCTGCATTGCAGGCAGATTCTTTACCAACTGAGCTATCAGGGAAGCCCCACTGGAACAGTAGTGTGGCTACTTAAGAGAATATTCTTATTCTTAGGAATTACACACCAAAATATTAATAAGTAAAAGGGTAGAATATACGTAACCTACTTTCAAATGGCTCAGAAAAACAATATTTTAGACTTTATAATTCACACACACATAGGTGCACACATATGCAGATACCTGTATGTATGGGTATATGTATGTATGGAGGACGACAAACCAAATGTGGCACAATGTTACAGACTGGTGAATCTGGCAGAAGTGTAACTACAAGTTCTCTAGAGACAGAGAGACTGTTTTTCTAATTCAATGAGCTTTAGAAGTTTAAACAAATTGAAGTTTCTATTAATAGTGAGTAATTACTGTGTGCCCATCATTTGCTATGGTGTGTCCTAGGCAGGTCACAGGCATTCTGATTTTTTTTCAGTAGCTCTGGATGTGGAAATCATTTTCATGTTTTGATATGAGGAAACTGAAACAGATACACTCACTGCCAGATGTGGCAGGGTCCTGGATCTGAGTTCATGCCGGGCTCATTGTGTATCACTGCTAAGTCGCTTTAGTCGTGTCCGACTCTGTGCGACCCCATACATGGCAGCCCACCAGGCTCCCCCATCCCTGGGATTCTCCAGGCAAGAACACTGGAGTGGGTTGCCATTTCCTTCTCCAATGCATGAAAGTGAAAAGTGAAAAGTGAAGTCGTGTCTGACTCTTAGCGACCCCATGGACTGTAGCCCACCAGGCTCCTCTGTCCATGGGATTTTCCAGGCAAGAGTGCTGGAGTGGGGTGCCATTGCCTTCTCCAGCTAGGAGGGATCATTCACTTGTGGTCAGGCAGAAAGAGGTGGGGCTTTGCCTTTCCAGAGCTCACAGGCCTTGCAAGGCTAGAGAAGGAATATAGATAGACAAGACAAATACCATATGATAACCCTCATATGTGAAATCTATTTAAAAATACAAAATACCTTATGTACAAAACAGAAATAGTCCTACAGACATAGTAAACAAGCTCATGGTTGAGGGAGAGAGATGAATTAGGAAAACAGGATTACCATATACACACTACTATATAGGGGCTTCCCAGGTCACTCTGCGGTAAAGAATAAGCCTACCAACGCAGGAGCCTCAGCAGACAGGGGTTTGATCCCTGGGTCAGGAAGATCCCCTAGAGGAGGAAAGGGCAACTCATTCCAGTATTCTTGCCTGGAGAATTCCATGGGCAGAGGATTCTGCTCAGCTATTCGCAAAGAGTCCAACGTGACTGAGTAACAGAGCATATATGCAAGCAATACTGTATATAAAACACGTAAACTCTAAGTATCTATTGTACAGCACAAGAAACTGTACTCAATATTTTATAATAACCTACAAAGGAAAAGAATTTGAAAAAGAACAGATATATGTATAATTGAATCATTTTGCTGTACACCTCAATCTAACACATTTTAAATCAACTATACTTCAATTTAAAAAAAAACACATAAATAAAGAATTTAATTTTTTAATTAATTTTTATTTTTTTAGTTTGTTTTGCTTTACAATACTGTATTCGTTTTGCTATACATCGACATGGATCAGCCACGAGTGTACATGAACTCCCAATCCCGACAAAAATTAAACTAGAAAAAAGGAAGAAAAGTAACTGGACGGCATAGCTGTCAGAAGTGCTGTGAGAAGTACTGTTATAGTCTTCCAACCATTATTCATTGAGCACCTACTAGGTGCCAGGTGTTATGCTAAGCTCTCAGGAACCAGAGCTGTGCAAAGCAGAGCCCAGAGCTCCCATTGCAGCGTGTGCGGTGATGCTTGAGGGTAAAGTACCTCAGGAGCACCTATGATGGACGGGCATCTCATCCAGACTGGGGGCTTCTCAGAGAGGACATGCCCGCTGCCTTCAGATTCCTAGAGATGGATGAACCTGTGAAATCTGGCTCACCTCTATGTTCTGAAGCCTAGTGTGTAGGGAACTCACTAGCTGGTCAACTTGAAAATAGAGGTGTTCTATCTTGTGTACCTGGAGAAGGCAACAGCACCCTACTCCAGTACTCTTGCCTGGAAAATTCCATGGATGGAAGAGCCTGGTAGGCTACAGTCCACGGAGTCGCAAAGAGTAGGACACAACTGAATGACTTCTCTTTCTTTCCTTCTATAGTTCCTTTCGGAGAAGGAAATGGCAACCCACTCCAGTGTTCTTGCCTGGAGAGGCCCATGGACAGAGGGGCCTGGTGGGCTACAGTCTATGGGGTTGCAAAGAGTTGGACATGACTAAGCAACTACCATGCACACACACACACATACATCTTGGGTACGGACTGCAGCATTCCTAATTGAATGAATGAGTGAATGCATGAGCAAGTGAATAAACCCTCACCTGCAAGGAGCACAGTGAGACGAGCTCTGCCATCAGGCAAGCTTCTCTGTCATCCTTCCACGCCACCAGGGTCAGCAAGTCTTTCCCGCACTGATCTAGCATTTAGAGGAATTTTGAGGGAGGCAGTTGATGATTAACCCGTCAGGGTGGTTCCGGTTACCCTGGCTTCTGTGTTTTCCTTTCAATTGGAGGAAATGCTTTATTAAGAAAAGGCATTCAGATCTCTCTTTCTCTCACAGTCTCTTTCCTTACTTCTGGTGCTGCGAAGTTGCGTCAATCATGTCTGACTCTGTGCGACCCCATAGATAGCAGCCCACCAGGCTCCTCTGTCCCTGGGATTTTCCAGGCAAGAATACTGGAGTGGGTTGCTATTTCCTTCTCCAATGCAGGAAAGTGAAAGTGAAGTCGCTCAGTCCTGTCCAACTGTCCGTGACCCCATGGACTGTAGCCTATCAGGCTCTTCTGTCCATTGGATTTTCCAGGCAAGTGTACTGGAGTGGGTTGCCATTGCCTTCTCCCCTCTTTCCTTGAGTCGCTCAATACTTTTTCAAACTCTTATTTTCACCAAAGAAAATCAAGCCACCTTTCTGAAGCTCTACCTCTAGTTCGGTCTAAGTCAATGTTGGGCAAAGCCAGTAGCCCACAGGCCTTTGTAAGTCAGAAACAAGGGTCCTTTCGCTCCATCCAAAGACTATAACCATCACAGTAACACAACTACATCCTTCCAGTTTTGCTGGGGGCTTTTCCATATCTTTTTTCATGTAGAGAGTACTTTTAAAGAATGTGTACAACATGTGTGGATATACTGCTTAGGGATTTCCACATTCCTTTTGGTTGTGCTGCAAAAACCTGTTTGGAAGCCTCGGGGGCCTGCTCTTGGTGGGAAAGGGCCTCCTTAGGGCAGAGCTCACTTATTTCTCTGCCCTTTGCTCAGCCAACCACACCAGCCAACTCAGCTGCTTGCTCCTGCAGTAGCAGTAGCAGCCAGTCACTCAGTAGTGTCTGACTCTTTGCGATCCCACAAACTTTAGCTGGCCAGGCTCCTCTGTCCATGGGATTCTCCAGGCAAGATACTGGCATGGGTTGCCGTTCTCTTCTCCAGAGGATCTTCCTGACCGAGGGATCCAACCCAGGTCTCCTGCATTTTAGGCAGATTCTTTACCATCAGATTCTTTACATCTGAGCTGCAGGGAAGATCTATACATGTTCCATATACTGAAGTCCACAATGGCAATCCACTCCAGTACTCTTGCCTGGAGAATCCCATGGACAGAGGAGCCTGGCGGGGCTACAGTGCATGGGGTTGCAAGAGTTGGACATGACTGAGCGACCAAACACCACCACCAGTTCCAGGTAACATACATTTCATTTGATACATATATCTCATAGCAGGGGAGGAGAAAAAATATCAGTTGGAGACTAGTAATCAGTGGCAAAGTTACAATATCTTCTTCATAGTGTTTGTAAAGAAATATAGGCCCAGAAAGGGAAACTGTTCACCTAAAATCACAAAGTTAATTAGTGAGGGAGCAGAAACTAAGTCCTCATCCTCAGTATCATTCTGATTTCTACTACAGAACATGTGACTGCCGCATCTGGCTAAACCAATCACAGTGAATGAAAAGCACAAGTGATCTGGACCAAGAAGGGAAAGAAACATTATAATTTTTAAAAAGATCTTGAAAACTGAAGTTTCTGTGTCCCTGGTAGGTCTGATTCTCTGACTCTTGAGAGGTTCCAGAAGGCCAGGTGAAGCCACTTCTCCCACCAGGAGCCGTACATTCCCTCCAGAAACTCACCACCATCTTTTCTGGCTCCAGAATATTCTTCCAGGCAAGAAACAACTCACCCCTGTCCTGACTAAGTAAAAGACTGGATTAGAGGCTTGAATGAAATAATGGAAGGGGACACTTTCTTTCTAATGTAAAACAATAGGACTTTATCATGTTCAAGCTGCCTTGCAGCAGCAGAGAAAGGCACTCAGCTTTAGGTAATGGAATCACCAGAGATTCCCTGGTGGCTCAGATGGTAAAGCATCTGCCTGCAATGAGGGAGACCTGGATTTGATCCTGGGTTGGGAAGATCCCCTGGAGAAGGAAATGGCAACCCACTCCAGTACTCTTCGCTGGAAAATTCCATGGATGGAGGAGCCTGGTAGGCTATAGTCCATGGGATCACAAAGAGTCAGACATGACTGACAACTTCACTCACGCACTCTCTCCATGAAATCAAGGACTTCACTGGTGGCTCAGCAGAAAAGAATCCACCTGCCAATGCAGGAGATAAGGGTTCCATCTCTGGGTCAGGAAGATCCCCTAGAAGAAGAAATGGCAGCTGACTCCAGTATTCTTGCCTAGGAAATCCCATGGACAGAGGCTACAGTCCATGGGGCCTCAAAAGAGACACAG
This sequence comes from Aepyceros melampus, assembly GCA_006408695.1. Classification (NCBI taxonomy): domain Eukaryota; kingdom Metazoa; phylum Chordata; class Mammalia; order Artiodactyla; family Bovidae; genus Aepyceros; species Aepyceros melampus. Next base: position 284,500 of record SJXQ01012823.1, on the reverse strand, counting down.
GTCAGTGACTAAACAACAAGGGAATCAAGCCTCTCCACCATAGCTTTCAAAAACCACAGAAGGGAGAAGGTCCCCAAGCTGCATGAAGTTCCTTTGAGAAGGCAAACTCCGTTAGCCTCTTCCTGTGAGTGAATGGCAGCCCTGGAGATGATCCCTGGGGACATGGCCACACTTTGTCTTCCAGAGGCTCTGGGAAAGTAGGGGAGACCAAGGCAGTGGCTGCAGCTGAATTAGTATCTCCAGGGGGGCCAAAGGACAGTTATTTACAAATTTTCATCACTTTCAGCACACTTTTTACTTCTGCAAAGAAAAAGATGTTGGTTTATAGCTTCCTTACCTGTCATTTCTTGCAATGGTTTTTATATTGTCTCTTTCTTCCTTTTTTCCTTCATTCCTTTCTTCCTTCCTCCAGTAATCAATCTCTCTCTCGCTCTCTCTCTCGCAAAACAGTACCACGTTTTCCTGTTCAATCCCTGAATAGTGTACCAATTACACTTATTTTAAAATGATGATAACAGTACAATTACCGAAAACCATTAAAAGCAGTTAAATCCTAAAAGCTTGAAAGTGCTGATCCTCCATAAAATTATACTGATTTGATAGATTAAAGGGTTGAACATTGCCTACTTCTGTCATGTGAATAAAATGTTATCTTTTCATCTTAAAAGAAGTGGCTATATCAGTATTTCTTTTATGATATCTGGGTTGTTTCCTCTCTGTGAAGAAAGAACTTTCATTTCCATAGTCACAAAGGAAATTAAGGAATGTCTATTCAACTTTTACAGATTGGGGCATGCACTAATATTACCAGTTCCTTCCCACTCTTATTGCCTGGCTAAGCAAAAGAGAAATAATTTTGTGGTTGTTTGCTGTATTACAAAGCAATAATATGAACCAATAAACAAGTGAAATGACCTGTCAAATTTTCCACATGTCCCATAGGTTAGAGTTGACCAAACACCTTCAAAGTTTTTCAATGCACCTTTTTTTTTTTTTTAAGATTAACCTACATTCAATTCTACTCTCTCACGTTTGCTGAATCTATAAAGTTGAACATGTTACCATACTTCTCTGAGAGTCCTTTCTGCATATGTAAAATGGAGACAAGACCAGTACTCACAGGTTGTGGGTAGACTGAGCAAGAAAAGGTGAAGCTTAGTGGGATGTCTCACATATAATAGATCCTTTGTCAATGCGGTTTCCTCGAATTTCACTGGAGCTACGCACCGACATGATGAGGTTGATGGTACAGGTGAAAAACATAACTCGTGTCCCACGTGGAGGCAACTGAGCTCAGAGAAATAAAATGAACTGACCAGAATCTCACAAGTCGTTAACTATCACTTTAAACCACTACTTCTCAACCAAGGGTAATTTTGCCTCCAGGGGACATTTAGTGATATTCAGAGACTGGGAATTGTCATATTAGAGGGATTATGCTACTGGAATCCAGTGGGCAGAGGCCAGGGACGCTATTAAACATCCTGCCATACACAAATACAACCCCCTACAGAAAAGAACTGTCCAGACTAAAATGTTAGTAGTGCCAAGGTTAAGAAACCCTGGCTTAGATCTATGTATTTTGACACTAAATCAAGAGTTCTTTTCAATTCGTGTTACATTTCCCAAAGTACATCAAAGCACCTTGTAAAACTCACGCACTATTTTTATTGTTTGAAAGGCAGTAGAATAGAATAGAAAACTTTAAGGTTTGACATATCTGGGTCTATTCTCAGCTCTGCTATTATTAACATTTAATCTGTATGACCTCAGGCAAAATTAACTCATCTGAACCCTGGTTTCTCTATTTATGAATTGTAACAGGACACTTCAAAGTTAGAAATAATATAACAATGCACCATTCACAACAGCTACAAATACATTTATTATTACAGTTGATGTATGATTTATGGATGAGGGTGTAGATAAATGAGGTACTTTCCATTTTTTCAACAGATACTAATGAATACCCACTATTTCCTAAGCACACAGGGGAAAGAGGGAAATAATACAAAAGAATGCACATTTAATTCCATGGAAATCCATTATCCCCAAAAGGGAGGATTCCAAATAATCTAAATTATTGGATAAGATTTAATTTTCCAGGTAATCTAAATTTAGATTATCTTCCATAACCCAGTGGAATAGAAAGACTAAATAAGAAATAGAAAAATTTCTTTGCACACTTTGGGGGTGGTGGTTTAGTCTCTAAGTTGTATCTGACTCTTTTGTGACCCCATGGACTGTAACCTGCCAGGCTCCTCTGTCCATGGGATTTTCCAGGCAAGAACACTGGAGTGGGTAGCCATTCCCTTCTTCAAGGGATCTTCCCAACCCAGGGATCAAACCCCCATCTCCGGCTTTGCAGGCAGATTCTTTACCACTGAGCCACCAGGGAAGGTCTTTCAGTGTACTATGAATATGTGTCACAACATAAGAGAAAAAAGTTGAGATCAATCTAGAAGTTCCCTAAATGAAAGGTGAGCACAAAAGCAAAACCATTTGTTTTAGAGAAATGAAAGAAGGAAAACAGGTGGGCCAAGTCCTCCAGGGGGCGTGGGGATGTCTGACCTCATCCTTTGTGCCTGCTTTTTCTTTCTCTTTATCTTTGAGACTCACCCTCAGTGCCTGCCCCACATTCTATCTATCAGCCTGTTAATTGCTAACATGTCAGTTCTCTGCCTGGGAAGGGCCTGACTTTGGTTAAAGCTGAATTTATGATTAGGGCTGGTAGATAAAATACAAGATGCCCAGTCACATTTGAATTTCAAATAAATATCAAATTAGTTCTTGTAAAAGTATAAAATCCCAAATGTTACATACAAATAATAGGACATACATATAACAAAATGAATTTTGTCTACCTGAAATTTAAATGTAACAGGACAGTCCATATCCTTAATCTGGTAACCCTACTCTGAACAATGGCAAACCTAGATTCTGATCCAAAACCAAGTTGAAGGGGAAGAGGGTACCCATATAATCATCCATCCGCACCGTGCCCCATCTAGACTGAGAGACAGGAAAAACGTCACCTCTAGTATTCATGAATGTATAAATATTAATACAATACAAATATAACTTTAAACAGAAGTATCTTCAAAACTGAAAGTTTTTGGGGAAGAGTACACTGGAAGGTTGAAAGTACCTAACCACCCTGGACCTCACCAAGGAAGGAGGCCTTCTCTTTACATCAATTTTATATCAATATTATTGGACCTCACAAAGCTCTCACAGACAAGCATCCTTATGTGTATTTCACAAATGGGAAACTAAATTCAAGGAGTAAAGCAACATTGAATCTTAGTTGGAAGTGAACTAGACGTACACCCTGTGAGTGAAAGTCGCTTAGCCATGTCTGACTCTTTGCGACCCCATGAACTATATACAGTCCATGGAATTCTCCAGGCCAGAATATTGGAGTGGGTAGCCTTTCCCTTCTCCAGAGGATCTTTCCAACCCAGGGATCAAACCCAGGTCTCCCACATTGAAGGTGGATTCTTTACCAACTAAGCTACTAAGGAAGCCGCTAGATGTATACCCAGAAGGCTAAATTTTTAATTTCAGCTCTACACAGATATTTCTACCAGAAATAGCTTAACATTTTAGTCTCTGATTATCACCTCGTGGCAAATAACACACAGACCACAGGGTAGAGGTAATATTTCATATTTGATGAATGCAAAATAAAAACTTGTACTGAAAGAGGTACCCCAAAACTGATAACTACTGGTATTAATTTCTATGGAGTAAGTTTCCCATAAACAGTGATGCTGTGACTAAAATCAGGGGCCTGGTATGTAGCAGTCATGGGGACATGGAGTTATTTAATAAAGCAGATTTAAATTCATGCCGAGTACTCAGATAATTTCTTCAAATAAGCACTGGCCTCCCCTATAACCCTATTTTTAAATGTAAATTATAATGTGATACTTTAGTAATATCTACAATCACACACATGTTTAATGAATTCAATTTATCAAATCAATTTTCTTATTAACAGCAGACTCTGGCCAGTGTCATGTCCTGACTATAAAGTTCTTCATGGAGAATAGACCCATTCTTTGCTCATCTCTGAGAAATTGGAAGAGAGGGTATCAACAGGCAAAGATAAGGTGGTGGGGAAATCTGGAACACAAGTAGGGAAAGTGAAGTTCAGTGAGTATTTATAGGAACTCTTTTGATGCAATCTCTTTGATGACAGATATCTTCCACAATTCCCATCTCTTTAAGAAATACAACAGCCATTGCATTTTCCAATGAGGCAAAAATCATTGTTATTTTGCCACCAGGAATTGTAATCTTGCAAAAGGATAAAGTTAGTAATATAATTTTACAAATCATTATATCATTAACTTTAAACTTAGTGATATAAATTTATAAATATTTAAAGTTAGTGAGATAAATATAACTTTAAAGTTAGTGATATAAATAAATAAATAAAGTTAGTAATATAAATATAAATATTAGTGATATAGAGTTAGTGATATAATATCACTCAAAAAAAAATGTTTGAGTGAAAGTCAGCCTCCCTCATTTATACTGGAATTAATAGCCAAGAGTCCTGGGACATAGGAAATGGAGGGCTGAATGCAAGTGCCATTAGTCCATGCCACACATCACACCTGTTCCCAACTCCAACCAATTTTGGAGACCTTCTTGGGAGTTGACCTTGAAGGCATTTTTGTGTGTACAAACAATCTAATTTACTACTTTCTATCTCTTTAATGTTCGATGTAATTATACTTAGAAGTATACCAGGTAAATTTTCTCTAAATATTTAAACAGACTTACTCTATTCATAAATCAAAATGTAAACTATAAATCATCTTACACCCTGAAACGTTGATTGCAAACCTTAGTCAAATTCTCTACCTCAACAAAAGCATAAACCTAATGTTAACATTCCTTTAGTGCTTCAAACACCTTAGAAACATATTCACAAATACATGATATTCACAAAGTATCATAATGCTTATAAAACATATTGTTATATTCATTCTCAGCCTAGCAGAAAATTAGTGATCATACAGGTTTAGCTAATTTCTCCATTACTCACCTACTTTAATATATTTTACTGCATCTTTCCAGGTTACAGTGATGTATTGAACATAAAGCAAAGAGATTATGGTTGATCAGCTGAGATCCTTGAGTTATCAGTGAATTCACTAGTAGTCACACCAAAGGCCACAGTTTGAACTTCTAAAGTGAGTGAAACTCTAGCAGGTATTTCTTATCAAGGTTGTTTCATTTTGTCAATCAGAATGTCCGCAGTCACAGCTTTTCCTGCAACTTGCTATCTCTGCTCTCTCCCTTCATTATTTCTGTGTCATGGATGTATTGAGCTGACTTATGTCCTCCTCAGATTCCTTTTATGAAGTCCTAACCCCCAGTATCTCAGAACGAAACCATAATTGGATATGGCATCTTTAAAGAGATAATTTAATTAAACTGAGGTCATATGGGTAGACTCTAATCCAGTATAATCAATGTCCTTATAAGGAAAGTAAATTGGGACATAGATGTATGCAGAAGGAAGACAATATAAAAACAGCAAAACAGCCACCTATTAGTCAAATAAAGTTGCCTAGGACAGATTCCTCCCTCATGACTCTGAGAAGGAACCAAGCCTGCTGACACCTTGATCTCGAATTTCTAGTCTCCAGAACTATGAGAAAGTAAGTTTCTGTTTAAGCCACTCAATCTGTGGTATTTTGTTCCAACAGTCCTAGCAAACTAATATAAGACAGTTAACTCAAGTTTACAATTTAACACAACCTACATGTTTTGCATCTCAGGAAAATTGATGGAGTCATGCAGACATTTCATTCTCTAGGAGATAAGAGGTAGTCTTCTTGAATTTGACCCATTGTATAGAAACCATAGGGCTTCCCTGGTGGCTCAGATGGTAAAGCGTCTGCCGCAATTTGGGAGACCTGGGTTCAACCCCTGGGTCAGGACGATCCTCTGAAGAAGGAAACAGCAACCCACTCCAGTACTCTTGCCTGGAAAATTTGATGGATGGAGGAGACGTGTAGGCTACAGCCCATGGGTTGCCAAAGAGTGGGATATGACTGAGTGACTTCACTTTCATTTTCTTTTCATGGAAACCAACTGGCATGCTTTCTACGCTCATTTTTGCCTGTGGTCTCTTGTGCTCACAGATCTTTGCTCCTCTGGGTGTAATTTCTATTTCCTAGGTAAAGAAACAAAAAGACAAAATGTAATACTTATATTTACTTGGAAAAGCAGAATGTCATCTATAGCAATAGTTCCTTACCAATTTTAGCTCATTTAAAAATTTCATTCACCCCTTCTTTTGTATTATAATTATCATCTTATACATTTTAATGAACTTATTTCATCTTTGAATGTCATAGCTTTCTTATAGACTCAATTCATTCCAATTAGCTATAGTTAATATTCTTGTTTGATGCTTAAACTGTTATAACTTGACAAGTAGAGTTTCTTAAAACTATCTCCTTTGTCCTTGCAGTATGACCCTTGCATTTTGAAAAAAGTTTCCTTATCTTCTGGCATTCACTGTAGCTCAAACTCCATCCTAATTTTTCTCCATCCCATGGAGTCAGTTGATCTCCCTGAAGTCTTGGATCTCTCTTACCTAGTATTGGAAGATGAGATGTGGCCACTTGGCATTCATAGCTGTTTTCCACATGAGTGATGGGAGGTAGGAAGACACCAATGCTGGACTACTGTGGGGATAAAACTGAAAACATCTATTTTTCATCAAGGTCATGAGGTTCACAAGCTCTAATTTAGCTGTAAGATTAGCATGCGTTAAGTCCCTTCAGTCGTGCTTAACTCTTTGTGACCCTATGGACTGTAGCCCATCAGGCCCCTCTGTCCATGGGATACTTCAGGCAAGAATTCTGCAGTGAGTTGCCACACCCTCCTCCAGGGAATCTTCCCAACCCAGGAATCGACTCAAGTCTCCTGCATCTCCTGCCTTGCTGGTGGATTCTTTGCCATGTGGTGCTAGTGGAAATGATATCCCACTCCAGTACTCTTGCCTGGAAAATCCCATGGATGGAGGAGGCTGGTAGGCTGCAGTCCATGGGGTTGCTAAGGGTCGGACATGACTGAGCGACTTCACTTTCACTTTTCACTTTCATGCATTGGAGAAGGAAATGGCAACCCACTCCAGTGTTCTTGCCTGGAGAATCCCAGGGATAGGGAGCCTGGTGGGCTGCCATCTATGGGGCTGCACAAAGTCGGACTCGACTGAAGTGACTTAGCAGCAGTAGCAGCAGCAGCTATTGGAAAAGAACCCATCTGCCAACGCTGGAGGCAGCGAAAGATGTGAGTTGGATCCCTGCATCTAGCAGACCCTTTGGAATAAGGCGTGGCAACCCACTCCAGTATGCTTGCCTGGAGAAACCCATGGACAGAGGGGCCTGGGGGGCTACAGTCCATGGGGTAGCAATGAGTCAGATACACTGGAGCAAAGCATTCTTTCATTCTTCTTTACCACTTGCACCACCTGGGAAGTTATTTTAAAAAGATCAATACTTTATTTTAATTTTTTGTTTCCATTTCAATGTGCTTAACTTCAATTTTAACCTATCACCTTAATTGTAATCATGTCTCCATTTTTACTTTCTTTTTATGTCTCATCAACCACCATTTTGCAATCACTTCACTGACCCCAAAGAATCGAAAGCTGCTTCTATATCTCCTTCCTCACTCTTGGAACAGATGCAAAGTAATCCAGCCCCTTTCACACATGTGATCTCATTTAGGTCCCAGAAGGTGATATTTCACAGGCTTCAGGCCTCATTTTCTAAGGATGTAATTTACAAGCTGAGTGACCTTTACCTACTCTCTTCCCCTCTTTGGACCTCAGTAACTCATTTATACTGTTTTTTTTTTTTTTCTTTTTTACTGAAAAAAGAAAAGGCCAGGTCTCAAATTCTATGATTCAGGAAGGCATCCGGTCCAGGATCAATTTGCTTCATTAACTAAAGTATCTTTACAGAAAGAATATGGAGGGAAGGAAGAACAAAACACCTAAGAGCTCTCCCGGTTCCTATAAAACCAGACCCTCAAAGCCGCTCACTCAGCCATTCTTTGCCGATGCGAACCCGAAGATGAAAAGGATTAACCTGTGTGTGAAAGCACTTTCTAAGCTTAAACCCTGGGTAAATTTTCTGCATTTTTATTACAAATTAGCAATCACAATAATGACTGAGTTAACACAGGCATTAAGCTGTTAAAGCCCTCACCTTGGTGTCAGCAGCAAAGAACTTCCAAAGTCCACGGACCCTGGATTTCCAATTCAGGGCTCCATCCACCAGGTCATGCAGCATTTCAAATATGAAAATGAACTCCATGGATGAAAAGCAATCATTCACCCATGGGCCAAGCTCTCATCTTTTTCTGCACACCTGTCAGGAAGAGAGCCAACCGGAAAGGCCCCACTTCCCTGAGATAAAGGCCAGTCCACTAAGGACCGTGACGCGGGTGCCCTGCCCTTGAGCCCTGTAGTACACCAGCTGCATCAAGGTTGTAAGGCACACAAACCTTCCTGGCCTATTTTATTCATTCCAGATCCCAGGGATAGTGTTCCAAACTCTGAATGAGAGGCACACTTTTGTTTCCATCCCAGTGTAACCTAAGAAAGCAGGCTCTTGATACAGCAGTTTAATTAGAGTATGCAAATTGCTATGCTTCCATTTCTCTCCTGTGTGTTACCAGTTGTGCCTTATTTACAGAAGAGAATGCAGCTCAGAGAAGTCGTGGGGATGATCAGAAAAATTTAAAAAAGGAAAAAGAAAAAAAAAAAGGAAGCAATCTGCCCTCCTCCAGAACAATGTGCTTGTGAGGATGGAGAGGGATAAAGGATCACAAACTTGCTCTCCCAATTCCCATCATGTGACACCATTCAATATGCTTAACTTGTGAGATGACTGGTTAAACCATGTCCCTTCAGCATGGCTGAAAAATGAGGTGCATGCATTGTAAACAACAGTGACTTGTGTAAATTTATTTTTAATATACAGACTCTAAAGTATACTCTTTTTATTATTGAAGTATTTACAGGTTGTGCTAGTTTCCTGCAAGGCAGGAGACCTGGGTTTGATCCCGGAGTTGGGAAGATTCCCTGGAGGAGAGCATGGCAACCCACCCCAGTATTCTTGCCTGGAGAATCCCATGGACAGAGGAGCCTGGAGGGCTATTGTCCACAGGGTCTCAAAGAGTCAGACACGACTGAAGTGATTTAGCATGCATGCATGACTATATCAGTCGACATACTGATCTTGATTTCCATGTTAGAATGGCAAATAAAGAATTCCATTTTGGACATAAGTTTCTAATATCTGAGAGAGATTTGAATGGAGCTGTCAAGTATACAGTTAGACTAGCAATCACAAGAAAAGGTGAGCTGGAGCCATAAACCACCAAGGAGTCAAGACAGAGAGGGGAGCGGATGGGGTCCTTTAGTAACAGGTTTTAAACAGAAGGGAATGCTAACATTTGGGCATCCCAGATAGTTCTGTGGTAAAGAATCTGCCTGTCATGGCAGGAGGTGCAGGCAACAAGGGTTCAGTCTCCTATGTTGGGAAGATCCTCTGGAGGAGGAATTGGTAACTCACTCCAGTATTCTTACCTGGAGAATCCCATGGACAGAGGAGCCTCGTGGGCTACCGTCCGCAGCATCACAAAGAGTCAGACAGATCTTGGCATCTGAGCATGTGTGCATGCTAATATTTAGAGCTTAAGCAGGAGAGGGAAAACAATTGAAGAAAACAGAGAAGGCAAGTGTAAAGAGTGTGCAGAGTAGCAAGCTTGTTCCCAGGAGAGAGTGGTGTTTCAGAAAATGGTAGACAAGGCTGTCAAGAAAGACTGATGAACCATATTACATTTTGCTGGAGGGTTTAGTAAGATGAGAGGAGGACATGCCTACTGGATTTGATTCCCAGGATGTTTGGTGACCTCATGGTGATCTCAGCAAGAGGGTGGCCATTTCAGAAGACTCCAATGCAAAGTGAGCAAACAAAGCCCATGCCCCAGGAAGGACATTTTCTTGTTATTGTTAACAGAAGCATATTTTATTTTGGTATAGAGAAATATACGCATGTTCTGACTGAAAATTAAGGGAATTAAAGAAACGCATGAGAAGACCAACAAAAATGTGTTTTAAATTTAATCATCAATAATCCTTGCCTAAAAGAAAGCCCTGGAAGAATGTTGTCTGTCCAATTCCTCTGTTTTCTGTTGGTAGATTCTGTCCTTTTAATTTACTCCATGTAATTATGATTAGATTTTATGCACTGTTCTTTTTTCACTTCAGTTTTTAACAAACAAACTTTAAATGCTTTGTAAGCACAGTATACCACAAAGTGTGCACACCATATACTCATCCCATTTAGATTGTTTCTAATTTGAAAGCTATTACAAATTGAGCTGAAATGAATGTATTTCTGTATAAGCCTCCTCCACAATTATTCTGGATTAAATAAAAAACAGAAATATTCATATGGAAAATTCTGGGTTAAATGGAAATATAGCTGATTTGGGGCTTCCCTGGTGGCTCAGCTGGTAAAGAATCTGCCCGCTATGTGTGAGACCTGGGTTTGATCCCTAGGTTGGGAAGATCCCCTAGAGAAGGGAAAGGCTACTTACTTCAGTATTCTGGCCTGGAGAATTCCATGGACTCTACAGTCCATGGGGTTGCAAAGAGTTGGACATGACTGAGCGACTTTTGTGTTTGCATTATATTTGTATAGCTGACTTACAACATTGTGTTAGTTGCGGTGACTCAGCTCTATAGTTACCCAGGGATCGAACCCGTGTCTTCTGCATTGGCAGGCAAGTTCTTTACCAGCTGAGCCACCAGGGAAGCCAGGTCCATAGGGTCATAAAGAGTCAGACACAGCTGAGCAACTGAACACACACAGTCTGTGCTAAACAGTAGGTTCTTGTTGGTTATCTGTAACTTTTTATTTTTTTTTTTCCTTTTAGGATTTTTTTTTAATTTTTATTTTTACTTTATTTTACTTTACAATACTGTTTGGTTTTGCCATACATTGACATGAATCCGCCACTAGTGTACATGAGTTCCCAATCCTGAACCCCTCTCCCACCTCCTACCCCATACCATCTCTCTGGATCATCCCCGTGCACCAGCCCCAAGCATCCTGTATCCTGTATTGAACATAGACTGGTGATTCATTTCTTACATGATAGTATACATGTTTCAGTGCCATTATCCCAAATTATCCCACCCTCTCCCTCTCCCTCAGAGTCCAAAAGTCCGTTTTATACATCTGTGTCTCTTGCTATCTGAAACTTTTAAATGAAAATTTCAAACACACAACAAATTTGAAAGAATGTTACAGTAAGCACCCATACACACAAACCTAGACTCTGCTATTAGTATTGTATTATACAGTGTGTTTGCTAAGGACTCATTTTTAAAATGAATATTTGTATGCTGTGGAATGACAAAAAGGACCACAAATTGATCCATAAACAACATAATAAACTCCTGCTAGTTTTTATTCAGCAACTTCCATGAACATAATTTCTAATTTCCTTTCTCACCATTCAGAGTATTAGTTTTCTACCTTTACCTTCCCTGGTGGCTCAGACAGTAAAACTTTTGCCTACAATGCGGGAGACCTGGGTTTGATCCCTGGGTCAGGAAGATGCTCTGGAGAAGGAAATGGCAACCAACTCCAGTACTCTTGCCTGGAAAATCCCATGGATGGAAGAGCCTGGTAGGCAATAGTCTGTGGGATCGCAAAGAGTTAAACAGGACTGAGCAAGTTCACCTTACCTTATCTTTACCTCCAAGGATTTAGAACTTATCTAATACTGAGCAGTAGAACATTGCTGTCAGTAGAAGAAAACATAAATGGGTCAGAGGAGAGAGAAAAACAGGACAGGAAAGGAAGGAAAGGAAAAAGAAGGGAAGACCATTTGCTACCATTGATTTCAAGAAAGCCTTTAAAATTGTGTAACTTTTTTTTCCCCCAAATATTTGTGTTGTCCAAAGCGGGAACATCTGCATAGTAGACACTGTTTCTGCTTTGGAACAACCAGCCTCCTTTTCCTGTCACCCTGAGTCTGGTATTTGAGAAACTCCTATTAAGTGGAGTCCTGGGGAGAAATACCCATCCCTCACTAGGCAAGGAGAAACAAAACAGTTGTTGTTTTGTCAGTAGGACACTGACGCATGGACTGGCTCTGCGAGTTGGTAATCAATTTCAGCAATCAATCTGGATCTTGAGAGAATGATGCGCTTATGTGGGAATAGAGGTCATAGTCATCACTGTTGCAGCCTGAGCAGGCCAGCCCACACAGGGCTATAGTACCTTGCGCTGCAGTCTTTGGTGGTCATCTGTCCCTGGCTATCACTTGCTTTCACATCTGCTCTTCCTCCTCTTCTAACTTCTGTGAACCCTAAAATCCCTTCAATAATCACCCTTTTCACCCAAGTTGCCACAGTTCAGTTCAGCTCAGTCACTCAGTCATGTCGAATTTTTTGTGATCCCATGGACCACAGCACACCAGGACTCCCTGTCCCTCACCAACTCCCGGAGTTTACTCAAACTCATGTCCATTGAGTCGGTGATGCCATCCAACCCTCTCATCCTCTGTTATCCCCTTCTCCCCCTGCCTTCAATCTTTCCCAACATCAGGGACTTTTCAAATGAGTCAGTTCTTCCCACCAGGTGGCCAAAGTATTGGAGTTTCAGCTTCAACATCAGTCCTTCCAATGAACACTCAGGACTGATTTCCTTTAGGATGGACTGGTTGGATCTCCTTGCAGTCCAAGGGACTCTCAAGACTCTTCTCCAACACCACAGTTCAAAAGCATCAATTCTTCGGCACTCAGCTTTCTTTATAGTCCAACTCTCACACCCATACATGACTACTGGAAAAACCATAGTTTTGACTAGATGGACCTTTGTTCTCAAAGTAATGTCTCTGCTTTTTAATATGCTGTCTAGGTTGGTCATAACATTCCTTTCAAGGAGTAAGCGTCTTTTAATTTCACGGCGGCAATCACCATCTGCAGTGATTTTGGAGCCCCCCAAAATAAAGTCTGTACTGTTTCCACTGTTTCCCCATCTATTTGCCATGAAGTGATGGGACTGGATGTCATGATCTTAGTTTTCTGAATTCAGTCTTTAGTGTTTGTAAAGAGTCTCTACCTGAGCCCAGTGGGCAAGACCAGGCTGCATTAGGATTTTGGACTTTAGAGTGATGGAAAGTTTCTAGTGGATAAAAATTCTTTCATCACAGGACTATTATCCAGGGAGACTGGAGACCTCCCTGAAAAAGAGTGGCAGTCAGAACAAAAGGACAAACAGAAGTGAATGCCCCCAGATTGTTAGGAGCCGAAAGAAGGCTGCTCAGAGTGGCTGACACCCTGGGAGCAAAGATCTTCTCATTTTCCCATCATGCAAAGGCTCAGGACACCAGGGAAATGAAGACATGAGACACAGAGGCTGTGACTGCACCTGTCTGAGATTTCCAGGGACAAATGAAGATGCCAGTAGAGGCATTCCATAAGGCTCCTGTGTAGACTCTGGAGCTGTGATTTTTCTACTTCATGGAGCGAAAAAGAATGAAAAATTGATAATTATTGGTTCTTCTGACCGCTCCTGACTCCTCAATGCTCATCTCCAACATGTCGGGTGGGAAAATTCTGCCCAGCCTACAGCCCCCACCTCCACCTTCTAGAATAATTTCCTAACTCAAATAGGGGCTCTGTTTCAACCTAGAAGGATAGGTTGGGGAGGAAAATGGGAGGGAGTTTCAAACATATATTTATGGCTGATTCATGTTGAGGTTTGAGAGAAAACAACAAAATTCTGTAAAACAATTATTCTTCAATAAAAAAATAAATTAAAAAATGAATACTTTCCTAAACTTCACAGATAAGATTTTAACATGAAACTCTACTTTAAAACCCAGAGGGCATGAATCAGAGAGTAGAGGTGAAAGCTGAGACTGATTTTTACCTTGTTATGCCTTATGACTCTTGTTATCATGGAAGCTTGTGAAACACCATTTTAACGTCTCTTACCTGGTAAAGGTATGAAGTAGATTCCTAGCAGGGGTTTCCTGGTCATCTGTGGTATTATCACAGATTAAGGTGGTTTCAAGGGTGAGATTAGTGGTTCTTGATACATGCCAGCATCTCCTGGAGTCTCCTGGTGGACCTGTGACAAAACAGAACTCAGGTCCTACTCCCAGAGTATCTTACTCAGAAGATCTTGGTTGGGGTCTTAGAATTTGTATTCATGACATTCTTAGGTGAAGCTGAAGCTGCTGATCTTGGACCACATTTTGAGAACGACTGACCCAGAAATCCATAGGTATTCACGTTGAAGTAATTACCATGGTAATTATTACTCACCTATATCACCAAAGGAAACCCCTCACCCAATCAATAAACTGGTAGAAAAGGACAGGAGATTCTCAGTCAAGAATTACATACCCTGAGGCACTAGAGGCCAAGATTCTCCCTCCATCATAATATATCAGACAATAAGATCTGGAATCCCCAGTGCGGTCATCACGTAGACTCAGAGATGCAACGCAAATCCTCACCCTCTTTAAACTGAATAAAGTGGGAAGTTGTTGGGACATGGATGCCTATACAGTGGTTGATGTTTCTACAGTCCAGCCTTGGGAAACCCAAGGCAGAGTCAAAACAAGGAAACTGAGACAAGGACACCTGGGCCTTGGGACACATCCTTAGTGTCAGGAAGAGGACAGCTGACAGTAGGGGAGGTCATTCTGGGAGGTGGGGAGGGGATAACTGGAGAGAGTTGACAAAGCCAGGCTGGAGCATCCAGTTTCCATTGCCATGCTCTGGTGGGATGCCACTAGGCGTAGAGTTGGCCTATAGAACCCAGTACATATGGTCTACCATTGGGTGGATGGGAATTCGTTCAGTTGTGTCCAATTCTTTGTGGCCCCATGGACTATAGCCTGCCAGTCTCCTTTGTCTGTGGCATTTTCCAGGCAAGAATACTAGAGTAGCTTGCAATTCCCCACTCCTGGGTCGGGATCTTCCCAACCCAGGGATCCAACCTGCATCTCTTGCGTCTTCTGCATCATCAGGCAAATTCTTTACCACTACACCATCTTGGACACCCTATTATTGGAATGCTTTGTAAATGCCTGATGCACTGTTCAAAGAGCCTTTCGTGAAACAACTCCCTTAACACACCCCAGCCCCAATTAGCAGGTACTAATAACACTGACTTTTACTGTTTAAGGAAATAAGTAAGTAAGTAAGTAAAGTCACTCAGTCGTGTCCGACTCTTTGTGACCCCATGGACTGCAGCTCACCAGGCTCCTCAGTCCAAGCAAGAATACTCGAGTGGGTTGCCATTTCCTTCTCCAGGGGATCTTCCCGACCCAGGGATAGAGCCCGGGTCTCCCGCATTGGAGGCAGACGCTTTAACCTCTGAGCCACCAGGGAAGTCCGGGGCACAGAAAAGCCAAGGATGCTGGTGGAAGACACAAGGCAAGCACTCGGTGGATCCTCATATCAAATCCAAGTCATGTGACTTCAGAGGCTCTTGGCTTACCTCAATGTGCCACTACTTCTCCTTAAGAGACTATGATGTTCATGGTTTATTGTTGTTTAGTCACTAAGTCATGTTCAACTCTACGACCTCATAGACTATGGCCCACCAGGCCTCTCTGTCCATCGGATTTTCCAGGCAAGAATACTGAAGTGGGTAGCCATTTCCTTCTCCAAGGGATCTTCCCAACACAGGAATGGAACCCGTGTCTCCTGCATTGGCAGGTGAATTCTTTACCAATGAACCACCAGGGAAGCCTTATTTCACGATTACCTGCCACCTTTAAGTCCCCGTTCTAGCCAGCTTCTGTGGGGTCTGGAGGAGGGGTATGTAGAAGAGAAAAGATACTTTTCCTGGAGAAAGATGATTGTCTAGTAGGAGAGACAGACCCTTTACAGTTAACAAAGCAGATGGCAGGTAGAGGCATCTATGTCCAGCCTAAGGCTGTGAGGATGCAGAAGAGGGGATGGAGGGAGTAGACGGTCAATTCTGGAGACCTGGTTGATAGAAGCAACCTTCAATCTAGGCCCTAAGTGGATTATAAGCAAAAAAGAAAAGTCCTTCCAAGGTGACACTTAAAAGAGAATATCTTAGTGGAAGAAGCACCTGATGCTGAGGTTCTGACCTCATTTTTCAGATTCTCCTTTGCTTTGCATCCCTCTCTGGTTCCTGCTATCACCATCCTGCTGGCCTCAGAGGGTAGTAATCTTCTTCAGATACCCTGGCCCAGACAGAAAAGACCTTTCTATTAACTCCCCACCGTACAGCTGAGGCCAGGCTGGAATTAAAAATAATGAAAATCAATATGCCTTTTGCTGAATGCTCAGGAGCAGAAACAAGGAAATAAACAGTCTTATCATTTTAAAACTTTGTCTAAGAAGTCTGCTCCTTCTACATGGGATCCCTGGGGTAAGAGCATCAGGGCTGACGCCATTCCTTCCTAGACCCTGGTCTCCCTCCACTTAGTGGATACTATTTTCATCCTCGCCTGCTATCAGGACTCCTCAAAGTCTAGACAGGAGATGGACAATGGTCTTCCCTGGATCTGTGTGCCTGTCCTTTCAGGTCTGGCCTCGTGTGTTCTCACCCACCTCCCCTCTGAGTAATTAGAAGTGATTGACTTTCTCCTCTGGACTTTAATTTCTTTACAGCCTTTTAAAGAACACCATGGCTACCTTGTCTGAAATCAAGTCTGGATGGAGCCATGAATTAACTGCAGAAATTTGATCCAGGCGTTTGACCTTTCTGTGTTTCTGTTTTTCTGCTGGCAAAATGAAGGGTTGGAATGAGTGGTTAGCTCAGTCTCCTTTCTGATCTCTCTATTATTCTAAGGCCATCTAACAGGCATGACTCAAATTGCTCGTAGCCTGTTTTTCTTCTACAGCAATACATTGGGGGAAATTGCCTGAACCTGAAAAGTCATGTCTAAGATCCCATTGCTTTTAAAGAACAAGCCTGGCTGAGTAGAATCTGGGCTCCTAGATTCTCTATCTCCATAAATATGGCATTTAAAGTACATGAGGGGGACTTCCCTAATGGTCCAGTGGTGAAGACCATGCTCTCAATGCATGTCCAAAACCAGATCCTGAAATCTGTAATTAGAGATCCCAGGTGCTAAGACCCAAGGCAGCCAAAAAAAGAAAAAAGAGTGCATTAGGTCTAAAGAAATCCAGAGCCCTTCCTATCTCTGGCAAGCTCAACTGCATGTAAAAACAGCACGGCTGATACAAACAGAAAAGCCCAATCATCAGCTTCCTCCTCAGGCCCCAGTATCCAGTCTCTGATATTATAAGCAGGATTCAAGCTAGATTCATGATAACAAGCACTTTTGCAGGAACAAATTGGTATGGCTGGGACAAGCCAATGGGCCATCAGGATATACATACAAACAACTCTGAGCTAAACATTGGTAGTCACAGTTTCCTTTTCATATGTGAAGATGCACACAGAGTTTTACTATGATGATGATAATGACAAGATTCATGTTCAAAGAGTAAAAGAACTCAAGTGAAAATAATAAAATGTTTGAGGTGACCCCACTGCTATCAGCAATATCTAAGATTGTGTGGAAATTCACACTATTGCCTGAAGGCTTTTTACCAGTAAGGATCTAGAGTATTAGATGCCTCTCTTTTGGCAGGAGACCTGGGAGAACTAGACCTGGAAGACATAGATGTAATAGAACCAAGATAGAGACACCTCTCAGTAAAAGTCTAGGAGGCAGCAAAACCAGGTACCCTGATCTAGTGAAGAAACAAAGTTAAGAGATCAGAGTGCAGAAAGAAAAATCAGACTTGTGTACAGAAGCAAGGAATTCAAAGGCAGGAACACAGAAGAGAGGACCATTGAATGAAATGAATTAGCAGAAGATCATTTGGACAAATACCAGAAAAAAGATCTTCATTTTCTGAGGTTGGATATTAAGGTGATCTTCTAATGTCCTGGTTATGTTGTACACAGGGTTCACCAAAGGTTCTATAAGTCAATCCAACCCACCAAAAAAAGACAAAGGATGTGTGTTTTCTGGGTTTCATGATGGCTTTGGCTTCCAACTAAATTTGGTTTCCTGATATATTAGTATATACCCTGCTACATATCCTTGAGTAACAATTAGAAGAAACTTAGCAGCTTAAAACAGCATATCTTTATTGTATCACAGTTTCACTCCAGTATTCTTGCCTGGAAAATTCTATGGACAGAGGAGCCAGGTGGGGTAACAAAGAGTGGGACACGACTGAGCACACACACCATTATTCTGTGGACCAGCAGTCCAGGCCTTACTTTGCTGGGTTCTCCACTTCAGAGTCTCATTTGAAAGCTTCAACCAAGGTGTTGGCCTGGGCTGCAGTCTCACTTGGCGTTTTGACTGGGGAAAAAAATCCTCTTCCAAGGTCACGTGACTATTAGCAGCCTCACAACTGAGGCTGTGAGACAGACTTCAGTTTCTTGCACAGTTAGAAGCTCTTCTCAGTTCCCCGTCATGTAGCTTCCTCCACAGGGCAGCTCATGACATGCCCGGCTTCTTCAGAGCCAGTTAGGAGAATCTTCTAGAAAGACAGTGTTACAGTCACATGTAATGTTACCATGTGCACACACATATGTTCTATCACCTTTTCCATGTTCTAGTGATCTGAAGCAAGTTAGAAGACACACAGGCACTCAAGCACAGGGAATTACGCAAAAGCGCTATTAGAAGGCGGGGATCACAGAAGCCCCTTTGAGTCTGTCACCCGTAAATAGAGGTGTTTGTTGCCGGATCTCAGTATTCTTCCATTCTCTGTGACAAATTCAGAGAAGACACCACGTGCTTGGCAATGAACGACATCACACAGTTAAGTGCAGGCTGTTGGCCCAGACAATGGAGCTCTCTAATCATTCCTTAGTTGACGACACAAGGTTGTTTCTCCTTTCTCTTGGCTAATAGCTGAGTTTCCATTCCCAGAAATCTAAGCTTTCCTTTTCCCTAGTAGACAGAAACCACGAACCAGATGAAATGAGGTAAAGAGTTTAACAAGGAAAAGTATTAGGGTTGACATCTGGCTCCCTTAAACCTACCTCACAAGTCGGGGCATGATGTGGTCATAAAGACTCGTGAATAAGGCTTAAGGGATTTGACTGACTCAGTCTGAGTCAGCATGTGATGAAGCTGCCAAGAACAGCAAAGGCTGTGTTAGATGCAATGTAATTAGTCCAGATGGGCGATTACTCCGGAGGAGACGACCCTTTCTCTCTCTGGGCTGCTCTGACCACACACTAAGATTGGTGCTGATGCCAAGTCTCACATTCTGGAGGAGACATGGTTACATCGTGCTTAGTCGCTCAGTTGTATCCAACTCAATCAACTGTGCCCTGCCAGGCTCCTCTGTTCATGAGATTATCCCAGCAAGAATACTGGAGTGGGTTGCCATTTCCTTCTCCAAGGGATCTTCCCAACCCAGGGATCTGCCTGCATTGGCAAGCAGATTCTTTACCACTGAGCCACCTGGGAAGCCCACGGATACATCTCTGTACCAAAAAAGTAGAACCCCTCAAGAGGTTGAGGAGGTGAAAGCATGAAAGATAATAAACCAAAAGGAACAAACTCCTGAATAGTGGACAGCACAGTTTTCAAACCCCAGAGGGTTGTCTTATGGACAGGTATGAGATGGTTTTATGTGAGTCCAAAGAAGAGCACTGATACCCTTAGTGGAAGTCGTGGAGGATCAGTGTTCTGCTCAGAATGAGAAACATTTTTCAAAAGCCACTGCTGCCATAGAAGAGGTTAGATGTTTGTCACTGGAGAGCTTCATGAAGTCATTCGGTTATTCAACAAATGTTTATTAGTTTCTGCCGACAGCCAAGCATCAAACTGTGCACATAACCGACAAAGCAAATGCATTCCCTGTCTTCAAAGAAGGTACCTTGAATAAAACAAATTAATAAACAGTTTCAGTGACAAGAAGTATTCAACAACCTCCAAGCCTTAGATAGTTAGTTCTTGCTGATGGCCCATGTAGGAGACCATAGCTTGGCTCCTGGCATGCCACGTGCATGCTCATTCTGAAACCAGAATGAAGGAATTTAGGACAAGAAAAGAACAAGAGTGATGTCACTGAAAGTTTTCCCTTGCTACTGCTAAGTCACTTCAGTCGTGTCTGACTCTGTGCCACCCCATAGACGCAGCCCACTAGGCTCCCCTGTCCCTAGGATTCTCCAGGCAAGAATACTGGAGTGGGTTGCCATTTCCTTCTCCAATGCATGAAAGTGAAAAGTGAAAGTGAAGTCGCTCAGTCGTGTCCAGCCCTCAGCGACCCCATGGACTGCAGCCTTCCAGGCTCCTCCATCCATGATTTTCCAGGCAAGCATACTGGAGTGGGGTTCCATTGCTTATCTACTTACATCCCATTGGTTAAAGCACATCACATGCACTCACATGCTGCTGCTGCTGCTAAATCGCTTCAGTCGTGTCTGATTCTGTGCGACTCCATAGACGGCAGCCCACCAGGCTCCCCCGTCCCTGGGATTCTCCAGGCAAGAACACTGGAGTGGGTTGCCATTTCCTTCTCCAATGCACGAAGGTGAAAAGAGAAAGTGAAGTCGCTCAGTCATGTCTGACTCTTAGCGACCCATGGACTGCAGCCCACCAGGCTCCTCCGCCCATGGGATTTTCCAGGCAAGTGTACTGGAGTGGGGTGCCATTGCTTTCTCCAATGCACTCACATGGCCAATGCCAATGTCCATGGACTGTACCAAAAAGTACAGTCTTGCCACAAGGGGCGCTATAATGACACAGCAACAGTCAAGTGTGTATAACCCTATACAGGAAGGTGGGAGCAATCAGTTCAGTTCAGTTCAGCCGCTCAGTCGTGTCCCACTTTTTGCAGCCCCACGGACTACAGCACGCCAGGCTTCCCTGTCCAATGCCGGGAACTCCCTGAGTTTACTCAAACTCATGTCCATTGAGTCCGTGATCCCATTGAGCCATCTCATCCTCTGTCGTCCCCTTCTCCTCCTGCATTCAATCTTTCCAAGCATCAGGTCTTTTCAAATGAGTCAATTCTTCCCATCAGGTGGCCAAAGTATTGGAGTTTCAACTCCAACATCAGTCCTTTCAGTGAACATTCAGGATTGATTTCCTTTAGGATGGACTGGTTGGATTTCCTTGCAGTCCAAGGGACTCTCTAGAGTCTTCTTCAACACCAAGTTCAAAATCATCAATTCTTTGGGGCTCAGCTTTCTTTATAGTCCAACTCTCACATCCATACACGACTACTGGAAAAACAATAGCTTTGACCAGATGGACCTTTGTTTGCGAAGTAATGTCTCTGCTGTTTAACATGCTGTCTAGGTTGGTCATACCTTTTCTTCCAAGGTAGGAACGATATCAGGAACAAAAACACACTTTATCCTTGAATTCAGTCTGTAGAAGTTGACAGAACAAGATTTTGTGGACTATGTAACTCTTTGAAGGGGCTTCAAGGATGAAGAAGACTGTTTTCTTGACAGTCTTAGGCCAATCACTGTTCCTTTCCAAAATCATTCTATATTTACACATATATAGAATAATACAGTGTGGATGTTTATAATTTAGTTAACTCTGGTCTAAAGGAGATGGTTTTCTTGCCTGGGGAGAGAAATGAAAAAATAAACAAACTTTCCACTCAGGAAAGAAATCTCCAGAAATTTAAATGAGGTAAATGAAATTTAACAGTGAGAAATTGTAACTATGAAGAACTAGGTTAATCCAGGAATGAAACAGAGTGAATCAGGAAAAAAAATATAAGAAGCTGAATTTAATTAAGGGACCAAGAAGGAAGATATTAGTAGCTGTTCTCTGTGAGGAATAATAAATGAAAGATTGTCATTTTTGGTTGTAAAGGCCTAAATTATGATCTTCTGCGTGCTTCCCTCCTCAAAAAAGAATGAATTTAATTTATCTGTAAAAATTTCACAAATGGAAGGAGCCAATGCAGGCTGACTACAGTTTGTTGATTTGTTTGTTTGTAAGAAATTCTACTGCCTTGGCTACTAGAGGCAATGTAATTCCCACATGGGGAGAAAAGAAATGTCCTTTTTTCATAAGTGTGGTTGGTGAACCAAGAGAAGTTGAGGCAGAGATGGGCATTGAACCTAAAACACTTCATTGCTCACACTGCACAACTTAAAATGCATTTAACTCCTGTGTTTGGGGAGGTTTTTTTGTTTGTGTGTCTTTGTGTGTGTTGTTTAACCTCCTGGTGCAAAGTCATTCTATAAACACTTTTGGAATCTTGGACTCAACATGCCAAATGCACCGTGCAATGGCAGCGACATAACCACTAGTTCAGTGATTTTCAGTCAAAAACCCTCTGTTCTCTTTAGAGGAAAACAGTTTTAATATTTTAAAAACAGTGTGGTGATTATAATAAAATCACAACCAGCATTTTCCTCTAAAGCTATGACTAGGGCCTTGGGTATGTCGCTCAGTCACATCTGACCCTTTCAACCCCACGGACTGTAGCCTGTCTGGTTCCTCTGTCCAAGGGATTCTCCAGGTAAGAATACTGAAGTGTGTCCCTTCCCCAGGGGATATCACCAACCCAGGAAATTGAACCCATATCTCCTGCACTGTAAGTAGGTTCTTAACCTCAAAGCCATCAGGGCCCTAGTTGGGCCCAGTTAGGGGTGACTAAGGTGAATTCCTGAAGGTGGAAATGGCACCCCATTCCAGTACTCTTGTCTGAAGAATCCCATGGATGGAGGAGCCTGGTAGGCCGCAGTCCATGGGGTCGATAAGAGTCGGACGTGACTGAGTGACTTCACTTTCCCTTTTCACTTTCATACATTGGAGAAGGAAATGGCAACCCACTCCAGTGTTCTTGCCTGGAGAAGCGACTTAGCAACAGCAGCAGCAGGGTGAGTTACAATCTTTCTGGATCTGTAAAGTAACTGTTTGCAAGGCAATGGTCGGTATATGGAAGTCTGAAGCCTCTTTGGAGTGCTGTGTTCACAATGTGCTACCCATGGGAACCTGACCAGTAATAAAAGCAAACGCTTACGGAGCACTTACTATGTGCCACATATGGTTCTAAGTGTTTACATACATTAACTCACATAGTCCTAGAAACAACAAGATGTAAAGTAGGCATTATTATTATTCACATTTGTAGTCAGGAAAACAGAAGCACAATAACTTGCCCCAAACATATAAAGATTTTCTATAAATCAATAAACACAAGACAATAGAAAAACGGGCAAAAGGCATCATAGGTATTTTATAAAAGAGGGACAAATTAGAGGTATGAGATTAACAGATACAACCTACTACATATAAATTGACAAGCAACAAGGTTATGTTGCACAACACAGGAAATTATAGCAATCATCATCTCATAGCCTATAATTGAGTATAACTGCAAAAATACTGATTCACTATGCAGAAACCCTACTCCTAAGTTTATAAAAAACATAAATGTTTACATTTCTGCACTGAAAGGACACACACTGGAATGTTCACAGGCGCATGATTTGGGAAAGTCCTAAACTGGAAACAACCTGAACGTCATCAACAGTAGGACTAAGAGTCTTCCAACACTCACACAATATTCAGCAGTAACAAAGAATTCCATCTGCAAGCAATGGCATGGATGAATTCTATAAGCAATGTAGAAAACAAGGTCTAGGACTCAGAATAGTGATGTGTGCTGGTATTTAAATCACATTCCAGTTTGCAAATTTAATCTCCAACTTTAAAATTCCGGAGAAGGGGTGACTTTGGGGAAGGAAGAGGGGGAGGATGTTTGACGAGGAAAGGCTTGAAAGTCTCGTGGAGGTAAAGACCTACTCCTCCATCTAAACCCACTTCATTCCTGGCTCAAGAGCTGGGTGAGAGTGAATTGCTTGATGAGCTGCCCTTCTTCAGACTTCCATGCGTCATCAACAAGAATGTATTTGTTCATTTTCTATATAAAGTAAATATTGAAGTATTACTAAAACTGATTTTTTAAAAATCAGAGACCAGGCCCCGGTTTGCACCCTTTCCCAAGAAATCAGAAATCCAAATATACAATAATGTTATGTTTAATAAAGTTAAACATAAACAACTTTAAATGTTACAGACTTAGAAATACTCTAGGACAACAGACTGGTGATTTCAATTTCGTTTTTCATTTCAGTTATTATCTACCCAGTTGTAATCCAGGAATTGCCTTCAGGTAGTGGTATTATTGTTTTCTTTTTTTCTCTGTCTAGTTTTCTGTGATTTTTTTTTTTCAAATTAGCTATAATGACAAGTATTACTTTATAACAAAACAAATGCCAAAGTAAATTTTAAAATTTAGCTTAACCCTTAATATTGGGATATGGAAGTTTAAAAATAGTATTTAGACCTCCCTTGTGTGCCATTGGTGGCCTGTATGCTTTTTCTCCTCTGACCTGTTCAGTAAATTCCGTAGAGAATTTTGCTATTTGAAACTTCTACTGAAACCAAGCATTATGTTACATGGATGTGGCCCAGATCCCACCTCATTGTGAAGGATTCTGTTCCCTGATCAGCTGATCTTTTTCTCTGAATCCATCAAACACTTTGAGGGTAGGGCTTCCCTGGTGGCTCAGTTGGTAAAGAATCTGCCTGTGATGCAGGACACATGGGTTTGATCCCTGGGTGGGGAAGATCCCCTGGAGAGAGGAATGGCAACCCACTCTAGTATTTGGGCCTGGAAAATCCTATGGACAGAGGAGTCTGGCTGGCTACAGCCTATGGGATGGCAAAAAGTCAGACACGACTGAGGGACTGACACACTTTCACGTGCATAAGGGCTTCCTGGGTAGTGCAGTGGTAAAGAAACCACCTGCCAATGCAGGGGATTCCAGTCTCGGGTTCCATCCCCGGGTTGGTAAGATTCTGTGCAGGAGGAAATGGCAGTTCACTCCAGTATTCTTTCCTGGGAAATCCCACGGACAGAGGAGCCTGGTGGGCTATAGTCCATGGGGTTGCAAGAAATTGGACATGACTGATCATGCATGAAACAGCTGTCATATATGTAGAACTTAGTGGTATCCATCTCTTGACTGATTAAATGATTTACTAACTAAGTACCTCAAAATTTGATTCCACGGTTTTGGCTTTCTTTATTCTCTATTATAACATAACTGCAAAGGCAATGGCACACCACTCCAGTACTCTTGGCCTGGAAAATCCCATGGATGGAGGAGCCTGGTGGGCTGCAGTCCATGGGGTCCCTAAGAGTTGGATACGACTGAGCAACTTCACTTTCCCTTTTCACTTTCCTGCATTGGAGAAGGAAATGGAACCCACTCCAGTGTTCTTGCCTGGAGAATCCCAGGGACGGGGGAGCCTGGTGGGCTGCCGTCTATGGGGTCACACAGAGTTGAACACGACTGAAGTGGCTTAGCAGCAGCAGCAGCAGCAAAGGTAATGTGAAAATTACAAGAAAAAATGTATAATACATCATGTAGGGGTGCCATTTCAAAGATTCTAAGAAATAACATTGCATTCCACTGAGTTTAAGTTTTTTACATCCTAATATTTATGAAACTGAGATTATACCACAGTTGATAGCATCTCACCATTGTGGGTCGGCCAAGAATTTGTCATGAGGCTGATGTCGCTGCCTGCTTGTGGATGGATTTGCCTGTTGCCACATTTAGTATGTACTATATACCAGGCACTTTCCATGTAATAAGAAAAGAAGGGGGCCATTTTCACGGTTTTACAGAAGAAAAAGTTGAGGCGAAGTAATTCAGGTGACATCACAGAGCTCATTCTGCAGATCTAGGATCTGAACTCTGGCAACCTGGATCTGGAATCTGACCTCTTGAGGTGTCTCATAGGTCCTGAATGTTTATTTTGGAAGAATTCATTTCACATTCTCTTTTCAAGAATGAGTAGGGCCTAAAAGGTATAAACTATGAACCCAACTGGAGAAGGCAATGGCACCCCACTCCAGTACTCTTGCCTGGAAAATTCCATGGGTGGAGGAGCCTGGTGGGCTGCAGTCCATGGGGTCGCTAAGAGTCAGACTCGACTGAGCGACTTCACTTTCACTTTTCACTTTCATGCATTGGAGAAGGAAATGGCAACCCACTCCAGTGTTCTTGCCTGGAGAATCCCAGGGATGGGGGAGCCTGGTAGGCTGCTGTCTATGGGGTTGCACAGAGTCGGACACGACTGAAGTGACTTAGCAGCATGAACCCAACAGACTTACAATAACCCCAGGAATTGACCTTGGCCATGGTTAACAATTAGAGCACAGGATGGCACATAATGAGTGCTAATTACGTACAGTTCTGGGGTTCAGCTCAATGAACTAGAGCCATGCTGTGTAGAGCCACCCAACATAGACGGGTCCTAATGGAGAGTTCTAACAAAATGTGGTCCACTGGAGAAGGGAATGGCAAACCACTTCAGTATTCTTGCCTTGTAAGAACACCATGAACAGTAAGTGAATTAAGACAAAGGGGAAAGAGTTCATCAATTGGGAGATTTTAAATCAACTTCTGTACGTGGCACCCCTGTTCCATGCCATGCCATAGACCAAGATGGACATCAGCTAAATAAGTCCCTTTTATTGAGGGAAAAGAGATTGCAGAAACTTACCATGTGAGAGCTAAGAGGGCTGCATAGCTGAGCCCCAGAACTGAGCACTTACCCAGGGGGGAAGAGACGGCCCTGGGAACAGACCTCTCTCCCATAGAGGTGGATCCCAAAGAGGCAGCAAAGGAGTCAAGCAGGTTGGACACTTCCTACAGGCATCTTGCTCCCAAGAGGAAGAAAGGAAGAGCTAATAGATAATCTGAAGATACACTTCTCAGTTCGTTCACAAGTAAGTCCATTCATTGAGCTTCCCAGGTGGCTCAGTGGTAAAGAATCTGCCTGCCAATGCAGGAGATGTGGGTTCAGTTCCTGGGTTGGGAAGATTCCCCTGGAGGAGGAAATGGCAAGCTGCTCCAGTATTCTTGTCTGGAAAATCCCATGGACAGAGAAGCCTGGTGGGCTATAGTCCCTGGGATTGCAAAGAGTTAGACACGACTGATTAACTGAGCACACACATACACACTGACACACAAGTTCATCCACTTCCCTATGCAGCCAGAGTGTCTCTACCAATCAGAACAGCTTCCAGGTAGAGTGAGTCCGGAAAGGCAGGCTGACTCCAGATAAGGAACAAGAGCTGGGAAGGGCATTCAACCCTCCAAAGGATGTTTGGACACCTTCCTGATTTTCAGCTCTAAGACCATAGGGAGCACTGTCTCCAGTCCACTGCTGTATCTCCAGGGCCCACCGTTGTGCCTGACACAGACTAAGAACTAAAAATTATATGATGCTGGAATAATGAATGAATGACCACAGACATCAGAGCTGAGATCTGAAGCCCTGCATGAAATCAAGGGCCGCAGTGTGAGATAAAGATTGCCAGTGATACATCTTCATCATAAACATATGCAGGGTGAGAAAAACAATTACACTGAGAAATGAGCTTTTAAGCCTGGAGTTAGTTTACTAAATGCAATTATAACAGTATCATGAATATGGGATTTAAATACCTTATGGATAATTCTTAAAATGTAAGTATCTTTTCAAGGCCTGAAGAGAACCCCTAATCTCTTCTTCATTTGGAAGAGATGATAGACCATAAACTCCACTGGACTTTTCTTTCTTATGAAGTGAATATATGAAATTAAGCAAGAAAAGAGAGATTATATCATGAGACAGGGGGAAAAAGAAAAAAAAAAAAAAAACATAGAAGGACTTGATATTCACCTGGTCCTAAATCCAGCATTGCTGGTTGTATGTCCTTTAGGAGCTTCCTTAACTGCTCTGTGTGCAAAACAAAGATAAGAGATATTCAGATCTCCCAGCATAAAGTTTATCAATAAACACCATGATTTTTATTTACCTCTTCATACCTCCACCTTATTTCCCATGCTGTCTAATACATTTTCCCAACTTTGTATAAGTTAGCCATTTTTAACATGGAATTCAAGCATGGTTTCATCTACTGAAAGTTGCTCAGTCGAGTCCAACTCTTTATGATCCCATGGACTATACAATTCTCCAAGCCAGAATACTGGAGTGGGTAGCCTTTCCCTTATTCAGGGTATCTTCCCAACCCAGGGATCGAACTCAGGTCTCCCACATTGCAGGCGAATCCTTTACCAGGTTTCGTTGAGTCTCTGTCCTAATCAGTCTTTGATCCATTTGTTTTTACATCTTCTGTGTCCCAGAGGTCAGATCTTGTTTTCACATTGAGGTCTCTCATGGTCACAGGATAGACACAAAAAGGAATTGAGGTATCATATTTTCAAGCTAGCCATTTTAGCATTTTATAATAAATATTGTTACCAATATATTGAATATATAAACTTGATCATTTTAAATACCAAATGATTTTTTTTTTCTTTTACAGCTAAGTTGTCTGAGCTTCAAAGTGTTCTATAAAATACACATTACTACCATAAAGGAGAAAAAAAAAAATATATATATATATATATATATAGCGCAAGCTCTTTTGGAGTGTCATTACAAACTCTTTTATAAGAAAAGTATTATAAAAGTCAGAAAGAGAACTCGCGAGCACCTTTCAAGACTTTTCTCATCGTTTTGATTCTATTTTAAATCTGGAATCAAAACAAGGCTCAGAAGTGAGGAGGCAGCCCTGTCAGTTTTCAGGGACAATGAGGCCACACTCTGGAGGACTTCAGCAGGGACTCCGAGAGGAGAGAGCTGCTAGAAATAGCAAGTGCTGCTTGAAGCTGCAAGTTCAGGGTAGAATGTAAGGGCGTGAGAATCACATTCCAAATGTTCCATCGACCTTCCTAGTACACCTGGAACCTGAGCGCGTGAGAATCGTCAGGCTGAATTGTAATTTTTCTGTTCTGCACATCTGTGAGCCCCTTTTGGTTAGGGCTTACACTTTATTCTCCTCTGTACATCTCCACCCAGGTACTTACCACGGCTGCTATCTAGGACGTACCCAGTAAATGTTTCCACTGAACTGACAGGGCTAGAGAGAGAGGTAAAGATCCATCTTTTTTTTTTTTTTTCCCTGAAGAGTTTGAACCTCTCAGGATCCTTGAATAAGGCCTAAAAGAGAGAATCAGCAAGATTCGCTTGTGAAAGCATCATCAGCTTTGGTCCCTGCAAACCTGAAATCAAAGAGAGTGCCACAATTTCCCATGACCCTGAAGGTTTTCTGGCACTCAGCAGGGTCCAACAATTTGAACAAGAGGACCACTTCAGGGCTGCAATATTGCAATTTTTGCAGCACTGATGTGTGTAATTTGGGGCAAAGCTTGACACAGGACCAGAAATAAAAGCAGCATGTTTTCTATAGTCGTTTATCCAACATAACAAATGGACCTTGAAGTATGAGTCTGAATTGCGGTTTTCATACATACTCTGTGTGATCAGTCTCTCAGTCATGTCTGACTCTCGGCGACCCCATGGACTGTAGCCCTCCAGGCTCCTCTGTTCTTGGGATTTTCCAGGCAGGAATACTGGAGTGGGTTGCCATTTCCAGGGATTCTTCCTGACTCAGGGATCGAAACCATGTCTCTATCTCCTGCACTGGCAGGCAGATTCTTTACCACTGCACCTCTTTACCAGGATCAATTAAGTAACACCGCCACCAACACAGGGCCAACCACTCCATTAGAAATCTTGAGAGCCCAAGGTACTTTCAAGGCCTTTCAAAAATATTGTGATTTCTTTTAAACTCCCCAGAAATACTAATTTGGGGGGTGCTCAGAAAATATTTAAATAAATAAAAATAATATCAATATATTCTGGAGAAGGAAATGACAACCCCTTCTAGTGTTCTTACCTAGAGGATTCCATGGACAAGGGAGCTTGGCAGGCTACACCGTCCATGGGGTAATGGGGAGTCAGATCACAATTGATCGACTAAACACGCACACACGTGCTTCTTTATGGCGATGTAGACATGCCATACATATAATTTTAATGTTTAATCAATTACATAAGCAATATGGGAGAAGGATAGGTCCTATAAAGGCAAAAGTTAGAACTGAAACTTGTTACCACATGTGCCGTGAGTATGTCCAGTGTTACTAAGGGGATGAAAGTCCTGTTTTCAGAAAAACATCCCATAGTCTATTAATCACAGAGGCGTGAGTCATTTTCAAGGACACACAGATAAGGTTGGGAGTTGGACAGCCTGGTGGGGTAGGCAGGTGACAGGTGTGCTGGCTGGGAGGAATCACAATCCTACGTATTTTCTGGATATGACCATCATTTTTCTATTCTCACAAGCCTTCTGCTCCAGCTAATTAGCAAGTCAAAAGAAATGGAAACAATTCTAGACCTCAGCACAATCAAATTAGAGGAGTTATTTGAGGATACCATTTTCACACAGTGCAATCACACTCCCTTTGTTTTGTCAAATGAGTGAAAACTATCTTTCAAATCGAATGCCCTCTCCTCTCCCAACCAGCTCTGCGCACAGCAGCATTTCATATCTGCTCTCATCCATTATACACGTGATCTTTTCTATGAAGACAGGGATGCACAGTCTACAATTAAACGACACCCGTCTAGCTTTCTCTACAACAAGGGCCTTTTAAAAATACATTGATTGTTCAGGTGATTCAGCACTGAAAGCCATTAGTGCATCATCTAAATCAAGACTTGGAAAGTTTATTAAAATTGGATTTTTAACCTGATCCTAATTTCCTCTGCTTATAAAGAATCCCATTGGACTCCTTAATATTCATGCTATTAACCTGAAAGTTTCAAATGGCCATTAAGGGAGGAAAGGCTGAGGCTGTACAGGGGAGCCTTACAGATAAAATCAGGTTGAGCTCAGGAAGGCAGAGTGACTCTGAGTCCTCGACCTCTTCTGAGGAAGCAGGCCTTCTCTCCCTCTCTCTCTCTCTCTAATTCTCCTTCTCCTGACCTCTCTTCCATCATACATTTGAGGAAAAGTAGAAAACCGGAGATAACAAAAGCAAACACATTCAAGTACAGAAAGCACTAGGCCAGGAATCTTTTTCATGGCAAATAGATGGGAAAAAATGGAAGCTGGCAGACTTAATATTCTTGGGCTCAAAAATCACTGAAGATGGTGACTGCCGCCATGAAATTAAAAGATGCTTGCTCCTTGGAAAACAAGCTATGACGATCCTAGATAGAGGATTTAAAAAACAGAGATATCACTTTGCCGACAAGATCCATATAGTCAAAGCTATGATTTTTCAAGTAGTCATGTATGGATGTGAGAGTTGGACCACAAAGAACGCTGAGAGCCAAAGAACCGATGCTTTGGAACTATGGTGGTGGAGAAGACTCTTAAGAGTGCCTTAGACTGCAAGCTAGTCAATCCAAAAGGAAGTGTTAGTTGCTGAGTCATGTCCAATTCTTTTTGAGCCAAGGGACTGTAGCCCACCAGGTTCCTCTGTCCAGGAATTCTGTAGGCAAGGATACTGAAGTGGGTAGACATTCCCTTCTCCAGGGGATCATCCTGATCTAGGGATCAAACCTGGATCTCCCACATGGCAGGCAGATTCTTTACCATCTGAGGCATCAGCAAAGCCAGGAAATCAACCCTCAATACTCATTGGATGGACTGATGCTAAAGTAGAAACTCCAATCCTTTGGTCACTTGATGTAAAGAGCCAACTGACTGGAAAATACTCTAATGCTGGGACTAAGGGCAAGAGGAGAAGGGGGTGCCAGAGGATGAGATGGTTGGATGATGTCACCAACTCAATGGACATGAGTTTGAGCAAACTCTGGGAGATAGTGAAGGACCGGAAAGCCTGGCATGCTGCAGTCCATGGGGTTGCAGAGTCAGACAGGACTTAGTGAGTGAACAACAATAACAGCAACAAAGATGCTAAATAAGAACAAAATAACCAATGAGTACTTTCTTATTTACCTAAGCATAAGAATATTGATCACTGATCGGTGAATGCTGGCCAAAATCAAAAAAGAGAGAGAAGCTAAAACACCAATCTTTGCCAGTGGCCAGATCTGTCTGGAGTCATTTGGGACAAGAGAACCTTGTGACAGAGTCTCAGGGCTGCGGCCTGAGGTCCTGGTTCCCTTTTAGGGCTTGTTGCAGGGAACTCAGTAGATCAGTTAACCGGACTTTGGCTGCCAGGGTGCAAATGGAATCACTGCCAGTCTCACTTTGCATCTCACAAATGAGTTGTGAAATCCAGACTGTGGGCCCAAAGGCACTTTGAACTCTTAAGGAAAAGCAATCATACCAACTTAGGACATCAAAGTGGCTCCCTATTTTGAAGAACTTGTGATCTGCGCTGGGCTTAGCTGCTGGTAGGAGCTTAAGGACTCCAGTACTTGGCAAGGGTATATTTGAAACTACCATTTGACCTGCACAACCTCATCAGACATGATTTTACAGGGCTTCATCGAATGAGGCAGGTAAAGCACTTTTTTTTTAGAAGCTAATGCAAATTTGATGTTAAGGCTTGTTTCAAAGAGAGGGTTTAAACTGACTTTGTTTTTTTCCCAGGTTTACTGAGATGTAATGGGCACACATCACTCTAAGTTTAAGGCATACAGCCTTCTGGTTTGATTTACATCTATTGTGATAATGATTATGACAATGAGTTCAGGCAACAGACACTTTCTCACATAAACCCAATAAAAGGGAAGAAAAGAAAAGAAAAAATGTTCTTTTTGATGAGAACTCTTGGGATTTACTCTATTAGCAACTTTCCTATATACCATACAACAGTGTCAGCTATAGTCATTATGTTGTACATTACACCTCTGATATTTATCTATCTTTTAACTGGAAGCCTATACTTTTTGACTACCTTCCTCCACACCCAGCCCCTAACCACAAGTTTGATTAAAGTGACTTTTTAAAATACATACGTGTGTGTGTGTTTGCATGTGTTCAGTGGCTCAGTCGGGTTTGACTCTCTGCAATCCCATGGACTGCAGCCTACCAGGCTCTTCTGTCCATAGAATTTTCCAGGCAAGACTATTGGAGTGAATTGCCATTTCCTTGGGCTTCCCAGGTGGCAGTGGTGGTAAAGAACCCAACTACCAATGCAGAGGATGTAAGAGAGGACTGTTAGATCCCTGGGCCAAGAAGATTCCCTCCAGGAGGAAATGACAACCCACTGCAGTATTCTTGCTTGGAGAATGCCCGTGGACAGAGGAGCCTGGTGGGTTACAGTCCATGGGGTCACAAAGAGTGGAACATGATAGAAGCAACTGAACACAAAGGTACTCCAAATGTATTTTAAAAGTTCTAAAATATTATGTCAATATTAGTCTGGCTCAAAGAAGCGATCAGGATCATTAAAACTTCTATAATCTTATTTTCCAAAATAAGACTTGGCCTTGGCTTCCCAGATGCTACTGGTTTTATTAGACAGCCAGAAAATGCTGACCATCGTTTTGCTTTCTAAAAGGGCAGTGGGTAACACTACACGAGAAAGCAGTCAATCTCCTACAGGATTTATTACTAGGTGGGTGTGTATTTTTAATCTGAGCAAATTTAATGAGAGGTTTTTTACACTTGAAGGGCAAATTTGATTTCTTCCAAACATTTATGTTCCAATACTTAAGATATGGAAGAGCGACTGAAATTTCATCTAAAATAAATTACTTTGACCTCATCTGGCACGTTTTCTCTTTCTTTTATTTAATTTCTTAACGTATTGGCTGATCTGCCTCTTAGCGCCACTAGTTTGGGCTCGGATAAAGAGACAGTTTAGCTTCTCCAAAGGGATTCCTACCCCGGGTCCCTGGAAACCTTACATCTGAAATCAGACTGAAGGCTGGTCTAGTTCTGACACAAAACTTCCCAGGTACAGGACCGCGGGGGAAGAGGGCAGGGGGCCCGGCTTAATTTCAGAGCTGACGTTTGCAATCCCGATGCACTAGCGAAGGCAGAGCTAAAAGCTTTGCGTTCTCCGGAGGAATCCGCATCCGCTCCGGGGACGCGAAACCGAAGAGGGAGGGAGTGTTCAATGGCGACGCCGAGCGCGGGGGAGCCGGCTCCTCGCGCGGATCCTCGCTCCGGCTGCCCGGCCGCCGGGGTCCGGGTCCGGCTGCGGGGCGACTGGCTGGCTCCCCTCGCTTCCTGGGCGGCGCAGGGAGCAACCGCTGCCTAAGGTGGGCACCTGCCCTGACGGAGATCGGCCGCGCTGGCGCACGTGGGAGGACCCGGCGAGGCCGGGGAGCGGAGGAAGACGTGGGCTCGGGGTTAGGACCTCGCCTTCACGAACAAGAGTGCCGGTGCAGACAGGATGCCCCAGGTTCGCAGGGGCGGCCGTCACCCGACCCACGACCGGCCCCACCCTCCCGGGAGGGAGCGCTGGTCCCCTCCCCAAGTTCCATCCCCACCCCCAGCTTCCCAGGGCTGAAACCCCGGGAACTGCCGCGCCAGGGAAGGGGCGGGGCTGACTCGTGCCGTACCTGTCGGCGGGATTTCCCGAGCCCTGCCGGGCCGCCTCGGGAGCGGCGTGGCGAACCGCCGGACTCCGGCCGACCCGACCCCGGGGCAGCACCGGAGCGGGCCGGGCAGCAGTGGGCGCTCGCGATCCTCCTCGGCCCGACACGCTCTCCCTGCGGGGCCGGCCTCCTCTGTCCCCTCCTCCCGCTCCCGCTCCTCCCTCTGCTCCTCCCCTCGGCGGCGGTGATAACCTCGCCTCCCCGCCTGCAAAGTCCCCGGCGCGAGGGCAGCCGCGAACCGCCGCCACCGCCGGGTCTCCGCGGGCGCCTGCGCCGGTGTCTCGCCCGCCGGCCCGGATCGTCCTGAAAAAACTCGCTCCGCTGGCCGCCGGGGCTCCACGGCGCTGCCCATGGCCAAGCCCAGGAGCCGACCTCCGGCGCCGGACCGGCTGGACCGCCGAGGCGCGGCTCAGGTGAGTGCGACGCGCGCTTGCAGCGACGGGGGTCGCCAGTTTGGGGAGCGGCAGGACCCGGGGCCATTGAGGTGCCCCGACCTGGTATCCTGGACTTCAGGGCGAGAGCAGAGCCCAAGGTGAGTGGAGGCTGGCGCAAGTTGGGTGCACGTAGGTGGAGGAAGGAAGGAGAGCCCAGAGCTCTCCCCATCCTACTAGCCTCCTGACTTCGTCCCTCAGCTAGGCAAGTCTTCAGGGACTGTTTTTTTTTTTTTTTTTTTTCAAGCAGGTTTCTGACTTGGTGGATTTTTTTCTCTTTTTTTTTTCCCTTACCCCCTAGAAGAGTCAGGAGGTTTGTTTCTGCTCGACGCGCCTCTCTAGGACCGACCGTGAGGGGCAATAGGAGCGCAAAGCGCCGCGGAGCCTGGGTACCACTCTATCTGGCAACTGGGGCGGTGATAACAGCAAAAAGTCCGTCTTCAGGGAGCGTCCAGGGTGGGGAAACCTCAGTGCGGTTAGCTTTGGGAATGAAGCAGAGACGGGACATCTCCCGAGGGGCGGGGAAAGCTCGGGAGGAGAGAGAGAAGCGGCGGACAGACAGTGTTTTTTTTTTTTTTTTTCAAGCAGGTTTCTGACTTGGTGGACTTTTTTCTCTTTTTTTTCCCTTACCCCCTAGAAGAGTCGGGAGGTTTGTTTCTGCTCGACGCGCCTCTCTAGGACCGACCGTGAGGGGCAATAGGAGCGCAAAGCGCCGCGGAGCCTGGGTACCACTCTATCTGGCAACTGGGGCGGTGATAACAGCAAAAAGTCCGTCTTCAGGGAGCGTCCAGGGTGGGGAAACCTCAGTGCGGTTAGCTTTGGGAATGAAGCAGAGACGGGACATCTCCCGAGGGGCGGGGAAAGCTCGGGAGGAGAGATGGAAGCGGCGGACAGACAGTAAGTAGCCTACCCCCGCCGCCCCCGCCAGTGCCAAACAGGCACGGTTCTGGTTTTTCGTGTTACTTTTTTTTTTTTTTTAATCCTGCGTCTGTTTCTATTTCGAGCACCTTGGGTGGTGACGGCAGATGAAGGTGAGGGGGGGAGGGCGCCAACCCGCGGTGGAAGCGCGTAGACCCGGACTCAGAACCGGGCACGCTCGCGGAGCCTGAAGTCTCCAGGTGCGACCTCTGAGCCAGGCGGCCGACCCCGCGCGGCTCGCGCTTTCTGACCCCAACCTGTCCTGGACGCCGGCAAAAAAAAAAAAAAAAAAGAGAGAGAGAGAGAGAGAAAGAAAGAAAGAGAGAGGTGGAGAGGCGAGAGGGAGCGAGAGCTGGGATTGCAGGGCGCGGGGCGGGTGCGGGGAGTGTAGGTGTGCTCTGCTCCGCGGCGGTTTGCGAGCTCCGCGAGTCTTCCATCTCCTCCCCACGGCGAGGCGAGAGTCCACGCTTCTTCGCGCACCCGGACCCCTCTCTCGGGAGGGGATCGCACCCGTCTTCCTCCGCCCTCCACTTTGCAGGACCAGTCGGATCCTTGCTTAGCCTTGCGTGAGTCTCGCTCCTCCCTACCCCCCGGCGCGGTCCGCTGGCTATTTTTATCCACTACTTGTACAGAGATGCTTTCGGAGGGGATTCTGGGGAGGCGACTCCAAATCTTGTGTCTTCTCGCTCCGCTCCCAGAAGCGGTCCCCTCCTAGCAGGAAGCAGCCGCGAGGAGCAGCGGAGGGATGAAGACGGAGCTCTGGAAACCCCGGTTTCACCTGTCCCACTTCTCCGCCTGCGGCTAGGTGCGGGCGCCGATCCTCGAGAGTCCTATAGCCCCCGAGGGCCGGTGCTTAGCTGGCTTTTGTGGCCGCAACTCGTTTACACTCAGGATCCTTTGGGCCCTACTTGGGCGTTATTGCTCTGCAGCCACATCTTACCCTATCTTGTTGAAATGCAATTGCCCACTACCGTTCAAGGGTTAATTTCAGGAAGGTTATGTTAAAAATAAAAAAAAAATAAAAACAAAGAAAGAAAGGACAGGGAGAAAACCCAACTTCTGCCTCCTTGCATTTCTAAACCCCATCCTTTGGCGTTCAGAATTATTCTTCCTTTCTGCTTCCTCGGTACTGATTGGGTGCGACTCGAATAAGCCTGACCGAGTGAAATTCCAGATGAACGCTTCAGCTGCAGATCTCCGCGTTACTCTTTGTATTTCTAGGGCTTAGATTTTTTTTTCCCTTTCCTCCCATAGGATTGCAGAAATAACATATTGAAATGGCCCGTTGTGTTACATAAGATTTTCTCCAGCAATTGGCAGAGCAAAATCAACTTCTCATGGAGCGTTTCAGGGCGTCAGCGGGTCCCTCTAACTCAGCTGAGTTTGCCTGGGATCAACAACTTGGTGACTAGCACTCTTACGTCGAAACAGTTCATTCCCATGACAGCATACACTGAGGGTCCCTTTCTGAGGCATCCTGAGCCTTGCTCTGGGGGCTTCTGATTCAGGCCAAAGCTGCCTGCTGGGCAGTACGCTGTAGCTTTAAGATGGGAGATTCTTCGCTTGGCAAACTGGCGAGAAAGTGATACCTTGAGCTCTGCAGGGGAGAACAGGAAAAGCCCATGGTTCTAGCTGTGTTGTTGGTGTGCCTTGTGTGAAATTTCGAGTCTTCCACGTTGTTATTCAGGAGGCCTTAACCTGTATTCTCCCATGTAATTGGGGATGTGCTCTTGTTCTGAAAAGAACACCGTTCTCTTACTGGAAATGTCCAGAGAGCTCCTTGAAGGGAAATGCAACGTGGAAGCTTTCCTTATCTTGAATTAAAATTTGATGATGGCTAGAAAGAGGCTAGGGAGAGGGACTGGCTGATGTAATGTGCTTATCGGTACACAGTGGCTTTTCCAGAACAGAGCATCTACCCAGGGTAGTCCAAACCCACAGTGAGTCCTGAGCCACGTTCTGGCTATAGAAGCCAGTTTGGAGAAAGGCAAAGTAAAAGGTACTGACATCCTGGTGGAACTGAGTCTGTATTCAGGATCAAGGCTGAGAATTCAAGCTCCAGGGTCTGCTTCTATGCCAGGGTTCTTGTGTACCAGACAGTCTTGGAGGAGTAAAGGCAAGTAGCAACTTTGGTGAGTAGCAGCAGCCTTCTTGCTGCTCTGTGGGAAATGAAGTGACTTTCTGGCTGTTGCTGAAAGCTGTAACTTTCCAGCTGGTGTTGGAAAAGATCTGTGTTTTTCCCCATCACTTTGATGTAAGTTATCTTCCTTCAACCCCACTAATGGCCCAGTGCTTCCCAGTCAGGCCAACCTTTTCCAGTGGGGAATGGCAAGACTGCTAGCTGGATTTGGAACCAGCTTCTTGCCTCAGGACCCTAAGCAAATGCTTTTTCCCCTCTGAGCCTCAGATTCATCCTCTAAAAAACAGAGCTTGAAGATTATTACGAGAAAGTGGGAAGATACATGTGGAGAGCATTTGGGCAGTTCCAGAACACTGGTGAAAAACGTACTGGGTTACTTAATTTCCTTTTCCTGCAAATTTCATTTGATTTATTTTAATGCTGATTTTTGTTTAGTTTGTGAATGTCTGTGTGAATTACATATTCTAAACATTCAATGAGGGAGAGGATTTCATGTGATGGGCCAATATCTCCTAATTATTCCACCTGAAATTCACCAGCATCAGGCCTCACCACTTCTGAGAACCATAGTTTCTTATTTGTAGAATCAGAGTTGAAGTTTTTTGGTGCTTTTATTTTTTTTAGCTTAATGCATTTTGTATATCAGAAGGAAATGTATGCTTCAGGAAGGGCCTTGGTATTGATTAACCAAAAAAGGAAGACTGTTGCAGCTTGGTGTTAGCTGTTGGGGAAAAGGGATACATGATCAGTTTTAGAAGATGACCTGGGTCTCCACTGTCTACATCTGTCATCTAGCATAAAGCACTGTCTCTCTGTTGCATGTTTGGTGTTTAAAATTTATATCCCCCAGGTGCTAGTTAAGTGGCTTAATAAATGCTCAAATAGTAATTTCAAAATAAGTGAATGAATGCTTGAACTGAATCTTCATAGCAAGCTCATGTGGTACATGGGCAGATGGCAACATTTCTATTTTAAAGATTTGGAATCTGCCGATTAGAAAAGTTAATTAATTTTCTAAAGGTACAAAGGATTCCAGATTGGAGTTGAGGTCTGCCTGTTCTCATTCCATTCCACTCTTCAGCCTGTGTTGCCCTCTCTCCCATCACCACTTAAAATTCTCCTAATCCATAGTGGACTTTTGCATTTTGTAAGGTTTCCAGCAATTAGATACCCTTCTTCTTCAGGGAGGTACCAACTTTCCCTCAAGTTGGCTTCACAGTAAAGAGTCCACCTGCTAGGTGACATGGGTTCCGTTCCTAGGTGGGGAAGATCTCCTAGAGAAGGAAACAACCCACTCCAGTGTTCTTCGGAAAATCCATGGACAGAGGAGCCTGGCAGGCTACAGTTCATGGGGTCACAGAGAGCTGGACGGGACTTAGCCACTGCTGCTGCTGCTGCTGCTGCTAAGTCGCTTCAGTCCTGTCCAACTCTATGCAACCTCATAGACGGCAGCCCACCAGGCTCCCCCTCCCCTGGGATTCTCCAGGCAAGAACACTGGAGTGGGTTGCCATTTCCTTCTCCAATGCGTGAAAGTGAAAAGTGAAAGTGAAGTCGCTCAGCCGTGTCCGACTTTTAGCAACCCCATGGACTGCAGCCTACCATGCTCCTCTGCCCATGGGATTTTCCAGGCAAGAGTACTGGAGTGGGTTGCCATTGCCTTCTCCAGACTTAGCCACTACACAACAGCAACAGCAACCTCCCCTCGTGGAGGGACTTTAACACAGGGCGGGGCGGGGGGCTCTTTCTCTGTATCTGTATCTCTGAGCTCTGAACTGGGGCTCAGCCTGGTGATCCCACCTGAGGCTTGGAATCTCAAAGGACTGACTGAAGGACAAAGGGACAATCGAGCATTTATTTACCAGTATGAGTCATGAATCAAGAGGCGTCAGCTGCAGCCTCAGTGTCTTAGGATGTCCCAGGGATGCTATTCCAGGGGCATAATCCTGATGCTTCCAGGGTCTCTTCGTTCCTTCTCATTTCCAAGACCAGCTTTCCAGCTTCTCATGAATTCCTCGAGGTAACTCATAGTCTTCAAGTAAATTCCTTCTCTCTCAGATTCAGTCAGTCTTGTAACCAGCTGATGTCAGCCTCTCACAATGCTTCTTCAGGCCTGCCTCGAGCATGAAGCTTTCTCAGCTTCCTCTACCCGCAGGGAATTAAGTTTCATAGCTTTTTCAGGCCCTTAGAGGAATATTTACTGGGCCATAGTATGTCAACAGTTATGTGATACTACCAGAGTTCTAGAAAAGTGAATACATTATTCTTCGGAGAAATAGCCTGAACATAACGGAAATAGGTCCCAGTGGGCATTTTTTCTTTTCTTTCTTTCTTTTTTTTTTTTTTTTAATGCTGTGTGTTTTTTGGTAACTTTCCAGCAGGGGTCGCTCACTCAAATGGCTTCAGCAACCCGGCAACTGAATCACCTGAGTGAAACAGGCCTGGGGACAGGCTGGATAAGGGGGATGTCTTGGCTCTGACCCAGCACACAAGCTGGGACCTCAGGCTCTGTCTTGCCGAGTATGATTTTATTTTCCAAGATAGGCTGTGAGTTTACAATTTTATGTAGAATCGACTGACTTAAGTTGTTGTGTTAGCTGTTCAGTGTGTCCAGCTCTTTGTGACCCCATGGACTGTAGCTTACCTATAGGCTCCTTTATCCAGGGGGGTTTTCAGGCAAAGAAAACTGGAGCGGGTTGCCATTTCCTTCTTCAGGGGATCATCCCGACCCAGGGATGGAACCCACATTTCCTGCACTGGCAGGTGGATTCTTTATTGCTGAGCCACCAAGGAAAGCCCTCGACTTTTAATTGTGTCTGTGTGTGTGATCAGTCGTATTGGATTCTTTGTGACCCCATGGACTGTGGCCTGCCAGGATCCTCTGTCCATGGAATTTTCCATGGACAAGAATGCTGGTGTGGATTGAAATTTCCTACTCCAGGGGATCTTCTCGACCCAGGGATCAAACTCCAGTCTCCTATCAGCAGCTAATTCCGTATTTTTAAAATAATACGATGTGGACCAAACAAAGCACCTCTATAGGTAGACCTCCTTCCTCATCTGAACATGCATCCCACAGCCCTCCAGTTTATGGCCTCTGGGTTTCAGGCATAGAAAAGAAATTGGTGGGACTACAGAGGCTCAGTATAATCAGTTATTCATAAGCTTGAAGCAAGAGTGCATCAAGAGTGTAGTTTTAACAGTGTTCCTGTGAGTTAAATTTTGCATTTACAGAATTTCTGTTTGTGGTGCTACTTTTTCCTTGTCCTGTAAGCAGCTACACCAATCACATTTATGCCCTTAACACGTGTTTATTGAGTTCCAGTCATGTACCAAGCGCTGTTCTTCTCACTGGTGACACATAGGGGATAAAACAGATGGAAAGCTCTGCTCTTCTGCTTGTCTTCAGTGGAAGAGACAGGTAAAAGCAAGATGGGGAAGGACAGTCCATCTTAGGTCAGACTCTTAGGTGCTAAGAATAAAGATGAATTAGGGGAAATGTCAGGGTACTGGAGTAACACCTTTGGCAGGGGGCCAGGAATCTCCAGGTTCAGTCTCTGATCCAACATAACCAAAGTCAGGTCTGACATAAAGGATTTGAGGATTTGGGAGTTTGGACCTAGAATTATATTCTAAAGTCTTAACCACTAGTCTGCCAGGGAAGCCCCCCATTTAGCATCTTTTTAATGGACCATCTGAGATGTACCAGGAACAGTTTAGACGTGTGCTTTTCAACCTCCCCATTATCAATAAAAAATTTTTGAAGCTTTTTTATCCTTTTAAACCTGGCCATGGCATTTTGTATTCTTAACCAAATTTCATTTTGTATCAAGAAAACTGAGTCTTTAAAAAGACTCTTTTCCAAGTGTGAAACGTACTTAGGCCCTTTGAGACTCCAGTACATCTCCCTCTCCAGTCAACTCTGCCATTGATGGCGACTGTTGTTGCCAGGGTAGCTGCACAGAAGCGAAAGAAAAAAAAAAAAAGTTATTGTTCTTGAAGAACTTACCGTTTAGTATGGCAGTCAGATAAATGAGCAATTTTTTTGTGTATGAACCGAGAAATGCATCCTTTTTGGGCCTTTGCCTGTGGCGTCAGGTAGGCCTGCCTTTGAGAACAGCTTCTTTCCAGTCACTCTGTTTCTTTCTTTCATGGCAGTTCTTCCCACAGCATAGTTTTGCAGCCATAATGTTTATCTGGAGTCGCCCTGTTACTTCGTTGGTTCTCATCC
Organism: Aepyceros melampus; assembly: GCA_006408695.1. NCBI lineage: Eukaryota > Metazoa > Chordata > Mammalia > Artiodactyla > Bovidae > Aepyceros > Aepyceros melampus. The sequence continues at coordinate 242,276 of SJXQ01012823.1, read as the reverse complement.
TCCCCACCTTTCACGCCCCTGTAAGAATATACACCCGGTCTGAGCAGGCATCTGGAGCCTCAGGTTTGTTTCTGCCACCAGTTTCCAGAACAGTGTGTCTGGTTCCAAGCAGTTGCTCAGAAAGGAAGCAAGAGGCAACATTTCTGCCTGGGGAACTGGGAAAGGCTTCATGGGGGAAAGAAATATTTAAGGAAAGGGAGGGGCTTCGGAGAAAAGCCAATGAATGGTGATGATACAAGATAATCAAAATATGGCCCCTAGCCATCCCATTTGTTCATTTTAGAGATCCTCAGTGTGGTCAGTCCAGGTAAATAGCTGGCATGTTAAACACAAACCCTTCCCTGAATAGATTCTGGCAGCACAAAAGCACTCTAGCATGAAAAGAATGAAAATGATTTAAAAAGAATGAAAAAAATGGAAAAAATAAATAACAAAATAAGAGAAAAGAATGAAAATGATAACTCTTAACTTCCATCTAGAACCCACTGTCCCCTTTTTCTCCTTTCATACCCACTGTGTCCTTTTTCTCTTGTACCTGGTCCTTCAAGGGAGACAGGGATCTCTTAGCAATTTTATTTTGTATTTAAGGAAACCAAGGTTCAGAAAAGTGACTTTCCTTAGCTCTTCGGAATGAAGACAGCAGACCCCGGTCCAGGGCCACGATGCTCCACCTACAGTGAGCAGACGCTCAAGGTGGAGACAGGTTAAATCCCTGGGGGGCTGAGTAGCCCACATTTTCTATAAGCAAGGAATATATTTAGATTTGAAACATTCACGTCTCCTTTGATTTGTTGAGAACTTCCACTTCAGCACTTTCCGAGATGCATTTTGTGTCTTGATGAATTTCCCCTAGAATTCCTACAGATTAGGTACACCCTGCAATAGAGTTGTTTTTGTGTAAATATCTTCACTCTTTAAGGAGAGTAAATCAGAGGCCTGTATCAGCAGTTAACATACAGTGGGAGAAAGGTGATTGCAGATGTAGCTGAAATGAAAAGGCTTGCTCTTCTAGCTGTGCTCAGAGAAATACATGCTTGAGTGGCACAGAGTGAAAGCAGGCTGGCACAGCACCACCTCTGAAAAACTCAGTTTCACTTGATATAAATTCCATCTTCAGCCAGATTTTTCCCAGTGTCCCTGATAGGAAGGCCAGAGAAGGTGTCAATTACAAGTTCTGGAATTAGGTAGAGGAGTTATTCTCCAAGAGTGTGGCTTTTGAAGTCCTGTCTGGTTGAATTTCTGATCTCCTCCTTACTGATGGTATCACCTGGAGAAAGAGACAGTTTTTCTGGGTCTCAGATTTTTCAGTATTCTAATGAGGATTAAAGGAGATTGCCCTTGTCAAATGCCTAGCCTAATGCTCAAGAAAATGCACGTTCTTCTTATGCAGGGTTGCCTAATTTCACAAGTAAAAATCTTGTGATTATCAGTGAAATTTGAACTTTGAATAAAGAACATATATTCTTTTAGTGCTTCCCCGGTGGCTCAGAGGTTAAAGTGTCTGCCTGGAATGCAGGAGACCCGAGTTCGATCCCTGGTTCGGGAAGATCCCCTGGAGAAGGAAATGGCAACCCACTCCAGTACTCTTGCCTGGAGAATCCCATGGACGGAGGAGCCTGGTAGGCTACTAGTCCATGGGGTCGCAAAGAGTCGGACACGACTGAGCGACTTCACTTCACTTCACATTCTTTTAGTATAGGTATATCCCGGATACTTCATATTGACATGATTGATTGTTTATCTGGAATTTAAATTTAACTGGAAGTCCTATATTTTATTAAACATCTCTGTTCTTGCAGTGACAGTTGTAGGTGATGTGTTTGGTGAAACTTCTAGAGCTGTAGGCAGTGAGAGAGGGAAGAATACAGTCATTTGGAGGTGAAATAATTTAGCCACCGTATGATCCAAGGAGAGAAGGAAGGGCTGTTTTCTCTGATGAGCTTAGCAACAGATCAAACCGAGGCAAACTTACTTGTTTGCGAAAAGAAACAGAAGAATTGTGGACAAGTCAGATCTCTCCCATCTATGCATCAGATTATTCCCAACACCCTTTGGGAAGAAGGCATTTCAACCCTTGAGGCCACCAGGGGAGCAGACAGTCCACCAACGCAGCACATTATTCAACACAAATGTTGCTCTGAGCTCATTACTGCAGGACCAGAGTTGGAACCATGAGATGCACACAAGGGTTCCACTGAGTACAGTGAAGGAGTGCTTTGTGCTTTGAAAACTCAGGGCTTGCAATTGCTCCCTCCTCGGATGAATCCAAAGCTAATAAAACAGTGAGAGGGCCTTTCAGACTGGTTCCTCCCAAGCAGATGATCTCAGGTTATGAACTGAGTCCGAGATCTCCCCAGGACTGCTGGATTATGTTGTTCTGAGGATGGCCATGGAAATGTGTTTCCATTTCAGGTAATAACCTGGCAGAAACTCAATAAGCAGTTCTTTGGTTGCCAGTGGACTTTTCCCGAGCAGAGTTTAATGCTTTCTTCTATAGTAAGATACTGCTTATGCCAAAATGATGTTTCTGTTGCATCTGAAACTACTAACTCTTCATTTAACTTGAGCTGCTTACTAGCAGTGTGTTTATATGGAATATGGACCAGAAAGAAAGCAAAGTGGCTTGGCAGGTTGCATGTAGAATGACTCAGCCAGAGAGATCTGGTTACATCCACTTTGCTACCTCTTGGCCATGCAACAGGAAACAAGTTATCTCCCATCTCTAAGCCTCAGCCTCCACATCTTCAAAGTGGGCATAATTAAAATTATAGCAAATAATTGTTTAGTGCAAATTAAACTAAATAAGTAATGTCAAACATTTACACAATGCCTGACTCATCAGCATTAAAAAAAAAAAAAGATGCTGTTAATAAGATAACAAAAGAAAGCAGTGTAGACTTCTAGATTGCAAACTCAATGTTATATCACAGAGAGCATGGATCTCATAGCTCACATTCTTGGGAGACTGTCTGGTCTTTTGCCCTTTGTTTCTTTAGTCTTAATTTATATAGTGTAAGCAAATCTTATTATTTCATTTTCTGGGCCAAAAGCTTAGAAGCAGCAGTGCAGAAAGGGTACAGCAGGAACTGTCAGGGAACAACAAAGTACAGAAAGAGAAGGGAAGGAGGAAGAACCCAGGAAGAAGGAGGGAAGAGAAGGGAGGAGAAGCCAGGACAGAAAGGATTATGAGCAGACAGAGGATTCGTAGCCGAGGGAAATGCAGTGGCCTCTTGTAGCAGAAAGTCCCTGGTTAAATCCAATCCAGATACAGTCATTTAAGTAAATGTCACTCCTTCTCCCTGTCCCAAGGCTTCTCAGGATCTGGGCTTAATACCTATGACCTTGAGGGAAGGACATATAAACTATAATGGTGGAACTGGAAAAAATGTGGAACGTGATGGAACTACAGAAGTTGAGGCCTTTCTCCCTGCTCTGAGTCAGCACGAAGTCACAGATGATGGCTGAACACAAGGGAACTCAGTGCCATCTGGTGGAGGCACCGGCCACCATGCCCCTCATGGTCCTCCACATGATGCCAGGAGTGGGTCTGTTACTTTGGATTTGGTTTTATTTCCATTCATTACACAGGAGCTCTTTTTATTTTAACTTTGTTTTTTCTTGGGGTATAGCCAATTAACAATGTTGTGAACAGCAAAGGGACTCAGCCATACACATCCATGGATCCATTTTCCCTTAAACTCCCCTCCCATCCCAGCTGCCATGTAACATTGAGCAGAGTTCCATGTGCTGTACAGCAGATCCCTGTTGGTTATCTGTTTTAAACATAGCAGTGTGTACATATCCTTCCTAAACTCCCTAACTATCCCCTCCCTTCATTCTGCCCCCAGCAACCATAAACTCCCTCTTTAAGTCTGTGAGTCTCTTTCCTAAACATGAGCTCTTATTAGAGTTTCGGGTGGCATCTCTCCTGCCCTGCTTTATCCCTGTGAAATGGTTCCTTCCCTCCTGACCTCTCAGCCCCATTTACACACACATCAGAGGAACTGACCTTTTCTGGGGAGCAAGTCGGTCCTCAGTTGTTCAGTGAGACAGGAGCATCCTTGGGGCCGGAGCATTATTGGAGATCACAGAACCATCCCTGCTCCCGACAGCACTGCATTATTTGAGGTTTTGGACATTGGAGAAAATGCTTTTGTTTTTCCAACCTTGACTGTCCTGTTAAAGGGCATTACATTTCCTCATGGACCTTTTGGGCTTCCCTGGTGGCTCAGTGGTAAAGAATCCACTTGCCAATGCAGGGAGCACAGGTTTGATTCCTGGGTTGGGAAGATCCCCTGGAGAAGAAAATGGCAACCCACTCCAGTTTTCTTCTCTGGGAAATCCCATGGGCAGAGGAGCCTGATGGGCTCCAGTCCGTGGGGTCACAGAGTCAGACACGACTGAGCGACTAAGCAACAGCAACAACCTGGACCTTTTGCTGGTAGAGACATTGGATAATGTGCCTGAAATACCATTGGAAAGTCTGGCACTGAGCAAGTGTGTATAAAGCAGCACTTAGCCTGGTGGGCTGCCGTCCATGGGGTCGCTAACAGTCAGATACGACTGGGCCAACTTCACTTTCACTTCTCACTTTCATGCATTGGAGAAGGAAATGGCAACCCACTCCAGTGTTCTTGCCTGGAAAATCCCAGGGACGGGGGAGCCTGGTGGGTTGCCGTCTATGGCGTCGCACAGAGTCGGACACGACTGAAGTGACTTAGCTTAGCTTAGCTTAGTAGTGATTATGAGCTTTTCTTGCTGGTAAGCCTGATCTTGTGTGAAAAGCAGATTAAGGATGTTACTAAGGCTCAAGCTGTGTATCCCCACCCAGGCCACCTTGTCCTTCACTGATCTGTCCAGGTGGGGAGAAGGCCAGGATGACCCCAGGAGCTGCCCTTACCCTCTGCTCTCACATAGGAAGGGAGCAAGGTTGAGGGACTCCTAATCAGGAAAGAAATCTTTCTCAAAAGCCTGCAGGAGATTTCCCTGTGAAACAGAGAAGTTTGAAAGTCACTCAGTCGTGTCTGACTCTTTGTGACCCCAAGGACTATAGACACCAGGCTCCCCTGCCCATGGAATTCTCCAGGCAAGAATACTGGATTGAACCCAGGTCTCCACATTGCAGGCAGACTCTTTACCAGTTGAGCCACCAGGGAAGCCAGATTTCCCTGTAGGTCCCCTTATCCAAAAGTTTGGTCCCATGCACACAGGCTAGAACTGCGGAACGAGAGACTAAGACAAAGCCGTTTGAAACTGTGGAAGAGCCAATTAATCAAACAATAAGCCAATTAATCTGGGTCATCCAGAATCGATCCCTTTCACCTTTGAGCAACTACAGGAGATGTGAGGGAGACTCAGGTTCGATCCCTGGGTCAGGAGGGCATGGTAACCCACTCCAGTATCTTGCCTGGAGAATCCTCATGGACAGGGGAACCTGGCAGGCTACAGTCCATGGGGTTGCAAAGAGTCAGACACAACTGAAGTGATTTAGCATGCACAAGCCTTTGAGCAACAATTACATTTATGTTTGTAACTTGCAATTGATGATGGATGCTGCTCCTCTCTAAAACATCTTTGACTGCTGTCTTCAGCCAAAATATAAATCTTATATTCTTCTGGTTTTGCTTTCTTTCCCCCCTCAGCTTCATAACTTTTGAAACTGTTTGCAATCTATAGTATTTCTCTATGTTAATTTATCCAGCTCTGACCCACTGTGCAGAACACAAATATAATCTGGTCCCGGCCCTGTCCCCCAGTGCACAGTGTCCCATGGAGTCCATGGTTTACAGCATTGGTGTTTGAGTACAGGACACTTAAACACAGATGAGCTCTGGGCCCAACTATATTGCTACATCATAGTATCCCTTTGGGCAAGGTTATCATTTCTGCAAACCTCACATACTCTTCATGATTTTTTCATATACTTATTTAATGTTTAATCTGTTCCAGTAAATTAAATCACAGGAGGATGGAGGCTTTGTCTGGACCCCTCAACCCCTAGATCAATCCTGAACCAGGGTGTGGTAGGCAGTTGTCACCCAAGAAATAACTACTGACCAAAAAACTAAGGACCCCAACATATTCTGTTTTATTGATTTCTCAGGATTAAAGGCAGTGGTGTATAGAGAACATTTAGTGTTCATGTTGTTATTTAGTAGCTAAGTCACATCTGATTCTTTTGCAACCCCACGGGACTGTAGTGTTCCAGGCTCCTCTGTCCATGGGATTTTCCAGGCAAGCATACTGGAGCGGGCTGCCATTTCCTACCCCAGGGGATCTTCCTGACTCAGGGATCAAAGCATCGTCTCCCTTATCTCCTGCATTGGCAGGTGGATTCTTTACCACTGAGCCACCAGGGAAGCCTTAATGCCCGTAGTGTTTGCTCCAGACCCAGCTGTTAATAATGCAAGTAATGACGCAATTCCAAGTCCCGCAGCCTGGCATTCGCACACTACTCTTTTAAGCCTTGTCCCTTGCCGTCCTCTGTTCTGACTCCCACCTCGTGGTCTGCCCATAGGACTGCCCACTGTTTCCCCAGATGAATCAGGAACATGGACATCCCCACCCTATGCCCGGGCTGTGCTCCCTTTGCCAGTCCCCTCCCCTTTCTTCTTAGCTCCAGACCCTTGTCTTTCCTCCAGATCTGTCTTATGCTCTCCGCCTCCCGCCTCCCATCCACAATAAATAATAATGCCTGTGGCAGCATCTTACTGTCTGTCTTTAGGTTCAGAGTAGGGGTGCACTCTCCCCTATCCAAAGGTCAGATGGCCTTGGGACTTGCTGAGGGCAGTGAAAGTGACAGGAAGCACTGTGTCACTTCCTGGAGCTGGAAGGGCAAGCTGAGGTTCTATGCACGTTCTCCCCGCTCTGGCCCCAGATGGCCAGCGCTGTCTTTCTAGGTCTCTGAGACCCTCGAGTGGGCAGAGTCCTGTCACCAACCCAAGTGGGACAAGAAGCTGAGGGTTGGAGGTGCTGAGAAGCAGGGTCTATTCTTGGTGTTCCCAGCTCCTCTGGTGCTGTGACATTGCTGTAATCGACATGGGCTTGGCTGCTTCCCGTAGGAAACGCCCGCCACGGGAGAGCAGGATAAACCTCTGCTTTCAGCTCTGCACCCGCTCCTGCCTGGTCCCAGATCTCAGTGCAGGATTGCGCAATAGAAAGTGGATCTATGCAGGGAGAAGGCAGAAAAAAAAAAAAAAAGCCTCCCGTCGCAGCTGCTGGAAGTGAAAGTACTGTTTCCATAAACAGAAACAGGAGTCTTTGAGAGAAGCCTGAGGTTTTAGTCCAGATTTGTGAGCTCAGATGGGCAGCTGTCGTTGGTGGTCCACCAGGGAATGAAAGTGAGCTGAGTCAATGGTCTCTGGGTAACGTCAGTGCCAGCTGGTGCTCTGCTGTCTCCTGAGCCCTCTGGTTTCAGGCAGCCCTGCGTGCACCAGCCTTCCCCCAGCCTGGCAGCCCCTGTTCCAAGCACGGCTTTACATTATTTAGTCTTGAAAGTGGGCTTCCCCAGTGGCTCAGCTGGTAAAGAATCCATCTGCCAATGCAGGAGACACAAGAGACGTGGTTTCAATCTCTGGGTCAGGAAGATCCCCTGGAGGAGGAAATGGCAACCCACTCTAGTCTTCTTGCCCGGGAAATCCCATGGACAGAGAAGCCTGGAGGGCTACAGTCTTAATGTGGCAGAGTTGGACATAACTGGGCACATGTGCACACACACACACACACACACACACACACACAGCCTTGAAAGTCAAGCTTGCTTTGACCTTACTCTGCTCCCAGCCACACTTCCTGGCGGCACAGATTCCAGCAGAAGCAGCAGCAGGGCTCAGGGTTGGCATGGGGCCACTTAGGAGGATTCCAGTTACACAAGCCACCAGACTCTGCTGATTGAAACAATCTCGTGTTCAGAATTGCCTTCACCTGCCGCCTTTTCTTACTTGAAGAGTTTTTTACAGTCCTCTGCAAAGATGGTGCCAAGGCTAATTATCTCATAAATGTTGTCCTTTAAAAATATTAGATTTAAGAGCCACTTTGTGCTCTTCATTCTGCTGTTTCCTTTGTCATCTCTCTCTCTCTGAATGGCTCTCAATGCTCAAAATTTCCCACTTTCCCTAAAGAATTACTTTCCCTTACATGTCAGTTTTTGGAATGTTGCGATTCCTTTCTTTGCTTAGGACCATTATTTAAGCAGGCTAGATGTTATAGAAATCTGAATTTTAATTGCTCTTATTGTCCTTTTCCTTCTGTTTCCAAGCCGATGTCCTCATGCCACCCTTGCTCTGGTATTTTTGAACTCCTTTGTCTTGAGTGTTTACCCTTGTATCAGGTGAGCTAAAGTGTTTTTCCTCAATATCTCATTTGAATCTTACAGTCACTCAACAATGTAGGAACCACCCCATTTTTTGTGTATGTGGGTACTTAGTTGTGTCCAGCTCTTTGCAACCCCATGGACTGCAACCCGCCAGGCTCCTCTGTCCATGGGATTTTCCAGGCAAGAATACTAGAGTGAGTTGCCAGTTCCTTCTCCAGAGGATCTTCACAATCCAGAGATCGAACCCCCATCTCCTGCATTGGCAGGCGGATTCTCTACCACTGAGCCATGCTGGGGGAGCCCCCCACTTTCTTTAGATGGGAAAAAATAAGACCCAGAGAGATGTGTGACTTTTTTCATGATCAAATAACTAAGCCAGGTTTAAACCCCAGAAGATATCAACTCACTTGCTTTGATCTTCCCACACCATTCTGTTTATTTCTCTGTTTATATGCTTTACCCTGGATGTCATTTAAAAGCATACTGAACTTGGTCTTTGTCCTCTCCAGACTTCTCAGTGTTCCCTAGGTGTTTTTTCCATGAAGTATGTCCCAAACTTCCTGATCCTGGCTTCCTTTAATTTGCTAAAGTAGTGTTTATCCCAGATCCTCCTCCGACTGATTGGGCCAAAAGTGTTTATTTCCACATCCATCTTCCTCTGTCCACAGTGGGCCTCTGGGGGCTGTGGAGGGACCTGTCTCCTTCTTGTATCCCTGACTGGTGTCCAGAAGGGACCTGTGCTCTGGAAACCTGGTATCCATTTCCAGAGGAAACCATGTATTCTCCTGGATGGTATCTGAGAGACGAAGGAGGGTAATGTGTGTAAGAAGAAATCTTGAAACTTAATTTAGTGACCCACATTATTAAATGTCTTTCTTCCTGTGACTCTAAATACTTTAAAGACACTTGTAGACAGCCAAACCAGAAATGTCAGCATAATTGTCAATACCTCATTTAATGGGAACTGTTGAGCTTGGGCCAAGCCCCTCCTTTGCCCTGACATATGGGACACCAAATGCTGAAGAATTGGTGTTTTCGCACTGTGGTGCTGGAGAAGACTCTTGAGAGTCCCTTGGACTGCAAGGAGATCAAACCAGTCCATCCTAAAGGAAATCAATCATGAATATTCATTGGAAGGACTGATGCTGAAGCTGAAGTTCCAGTACTTTGGCCACCTGATGCGAAGAGCCGATTCACTGGAAAAGACCCTGATGCTGGGAGACAGGAGGAGAAGGGGACGACAGAGGATGAGATGGCTGGATGACATCACCGACTCTATGGACATGAGTTTAAGCAAGCTCCTGGAGATGGTGAAGGACAGAGAAGCCTTAGTACTGCAGTCCATGGAGTGGCAAAGAGTCGGACGTGACTGAGTGACTGAGCAACAGAGAATGCTGGTTTGGTTTGATCCTAGTCTGAAGCACAAAGCCAGGGCATCAGGTTCACACCAGCTGATGGGGAAATGAAGGTGATTGTCAACATGGGAAATCTGTGTGGCTCAGTGACCAAGATGGCTGTAGTGATTTATTCTTTGACGTCTTTGAAGATGTCCCTTTGGAAATGCATTGTCATAGAAACATCTTATAGGCAATACCTCAAGGCATGTGTTAGCTTCCTTAGTGCCTTGATTGTCTTGGGAGGATGTAAAAGTTGCAGAAATTCTTAGAAACCTGGTCTATCATCAGAGCTCTAACACAAAAACACTCAGGCATACACATACATACAGATTCTATGTAGCAAATTCCTTTCAGAAGGAACTGGCATAGGGAATCCCATGGATGTACCTTCCTGTTGTGTGTGTCTGCTCTTTTTTTCCAGGCAGGAATTCTGAGGCCGGTGGCCATTTCCTACTCTAGGGGATATTCCCAACCCAGGCATCTTACCCACGTCTCTTGTATCTCCTGCATTGGCAGGTGAACTTTTTTTTTTTTTTTTTTTTTAAACCACTGACGCCACCTAGGAAGCCTGAACCCTATTGAAGTCCCATAAAATCGAGTTGACACCATGAAAGAAGGAGAAATGGAGAAATTCACATGCAGACTCCTGTCTCTTCTCTCCCTCTCCCAACACCTTTGCTTTTTCCTTCTTGTTCACTAAGACTTGGAGGAAGAAATTCTATTATTCTAATGTCCCTATTATTGGGACATGATAACTCATTCCCACTCCATTTTCCCGCCTTTGATTTTGACAAATAGAACAAACTGTTTCTAAATGTAACTTTGTTACAATTCTTCTTGTCTCTTGACACATTAATATGACCAAAATAATTTGATGTGTGTATACCCATCATTCCATTGCCTGTGAATCTTTATGCTAGTAAGCCATGTATTCATGACCATTTGTCAGCCCTAACCTTAGTGCAGTTATCACGTACGTTGCCTCCTCTCTCTCATCTGCCCCTCAAAACACCCTGTACCCCTGCATTACCTGAGTTATTGGAGGGAAGGAACAAGGATGCAAGCTGTGTCTTTTAATTCCCCAGGGCCTGAGACACAGCAAATCCGTTTGGTCTTGGATGGGTTCTGGGTATGCTGGGCCAGCTGATATTTGTATTTTGCACTTCCTACTATTCTTTAAAGGTTGCATCTTCATTGATTTAGGAAGAGACTGGATGTCGTGTGTGATCAGGACCCTTCTGGCAGCCCTCAGTCCTTTTCTGTTGTCTTAAGGAATTCTGCTCACTCCCAAACTTCCCTCCCAAACGTATCCAAGTAAAAGTCTTGAACTCAACTGCCTCCATCCAGCCCAGAAGGTGCTGAGGCTCACTCATTGGAGTTGGGTATGGGGAGGGCTTATCCCACGACACACAACCCCTCGGCCCCCACCCCAGCTGGAAGGACTTGATCTACTTTGTATATTTTCCTTTCACGGAGAAGCTTTTATATAATGCTATTTTTCTTCATTTTTTCCCTCCTGGGGGTGATGAAGCCTCCTTCAGAGAGGGTTCCCCTCTCCTGCATATCCACCTCTTAGTCAGGTCCTGGGTTTCATTAATATTTGTTGATTGAATGCTGACTATGTTCTGAATAGAACCAGAACAACAGGTAGCTTGGGAGACCCTACACCTGTCAATACAGGAGACATAAGAGACGTGGGTTCAATCCCTGGTTGGGAAGTTCCTCTGGAGTAGGAAATGGCAACCCACTCCAGTATTCTTGCCTGGCAAATTCCATGGACAGAGGAGTCTGGCGGGCTACAGAGTCGCAAAGAGTAGGACATGACTGAAGCGGCTTAGCACACACACATACCCTCAAAGGGAGTCCTTCCTGCTAGGAGCTATATGATTTTCCTGAATATCAAAAGGACCTCAGAAGTGTAGAAATTCAATATATGTTGCTCCCTTTAGCCTATGAAATGGAAGGCTGATGCCAAGTGACAAAACGTTATTAAGATTTATTTTTAACAGTGATTGTTTTATTTAGAATCTTAGATAATAGTGTCTTGCTTGACAGACAAGAATGTCTCTTAATTCTCTAAAGCCTTTATATTGTAGATGGATATGAGAGGGCAGATGTTCTGAGAATTTATGGTCCGATTGTTTTCTTTTGTAAAAGAGGCTTAAGAGTATTTCTGGGTCTTGGCCAAGGTCCCACAGAAGTCAGGACAGAATTTGGGACTAGACCCCAGCTCAACACCCTGCTCGCTCTTGTATATGGGTTCTTTCAAGCCGAGATGACTTTGTCGAGGTTCATTTTTGTGCCTAAAATGATCGGTGTTAGAGAAATTGATTACCTGGATTGAAGATGGAAAGCAGAGTTCTGCCAGGGCTGATGATCAGGTTTGGGGAGGGCTTTCTGCATGCCAGGCCCTCTTCTCAGCACTTCATGCACGTGGTAATATCTTCTTTAAGCCTCACAACACTCCTACAGTATTAATGCTGTCATCCATGCATGTTATGTATAAAAACAGAGTCCACAGTGGTCACATGACCTTGGTCACACCGTGGGAGTAAGGGATGGAGCTGGGGTTCAAACCCACACTCTTAACCACCAGCTGGCCCCTCTGAGCTCATCATTCTTGAAGATTCCTGAATGTCTCCCTCAGATGCCAGATTGTTTCAGATACATTATTTAAGGAATAATAAATTGAAAATATTTTTAAACTATAAACCACTTTGCAACAGCATTCAGAAAGAGCATATGATCAGGCTGACGATGGTTGAGCTTACTGTATAGTGTTGTAGTTAATCTGAAGATACTGAAATTATCACAAGCGATAGCAAGAGATCACAGAGAAAGTTGTGCCAAGTGCAAGATCTAGGTATAGTTCTTCTGAGCCGATTAAACAGCATTTAAAGATTCCAAGATGACTGAGATAATAAGGCAGCTGCTTCCTGTCTAAATTTATTATTGATAAGTTCAAACTCAATTCAGAGGCCAATGAGACACTAACTCATTTTGTAAAACCTGAACCTTTAAGAATAAGGAAATATTTAACTTGAATAGTATTTAAATTTATTTTTTAAGTAGGAATGAACAGAAATCACAGTTCTGTGCGTATGTGTGGGAGGAGGGAGAAAACAGCCGTTACTTTATTCAGTACTGTTACAGGAACAGCAACAACTCAATTCCGAAAAGGAAAAAAAAAAAAAAAATTACAGACAATGTAAAACTGAAACCAGCTATGGTACCATGCTTTAATTCTGCCCATGCCTGTTTCCCCCTCAGCAACTTGCAGTCAGGGGTATCTCAGTCCTTGCCCCACCGTGGTGTCTTTCAAGGTCAGTACTGAGCTCACACTCAAACGTCTGTTTTTAAATGATCACGTTAAACCAAGAACACGCGTATCCAAGAGGAAAGACAAAAACAAGCTCTTGGACCAAGAGTGAGCAGTAGTTTCCAAGATTTTCCATTAACATGTCCCAACTTGGAGTCTGTGAGTGGCGTTTCTGGGACTCAGGCTCAGGACTTTTTCCTTTGTTCTATCGCCAGGGCTCTTTCCCCTCCCTGTGCTTCTGAATCTCAAGTTGTGGCCCCTACGGGCTCCTGCAGTCTCGTATCATCTGCCACTTTTCCCCAAAGACCTTACCTCCACGGCCAACCCCAGCACGGGCCAAGTCCCTTGCCCCCTGACCAGCCCTGATTCTGCTGCAAACTCTTTCTGGGCTGATTGTCCCTCGGGACTTCCTGCCAAGCAGATCCCAAGCCTCCTCCTGGATTATTTCTGGCCATTGATATTGATTCCTTTTAGTGCAATGATGCCAGGCCCTCCCTGTCTTCTTCCTGTGTGGCTTCTCTCCCCTGCACTCTGATACAGTGGGGCCTCATCCCTGCTCACCCTGGACACCGTAATAGGTTTCTTTCCACGGGTATCTTCTGCATTACAGGGTGCTCTGAGGGCAGTGACTGGGTCATTTCTGTGTCCCCAGGAATTCCCTCCTCCAGGGAATTGCATTTTGTCAGAACTCTTCACTGTGACCTATCTTGGGTGACCCTGCACAGCACAATTCATAGCTTCATTGAGTTACGCAAGCCCCTTCTCCATGACAACCTGTGCTCCATGAAGGGGATGGAAGCATCCTGCTGCTGCTGCTAAGTCGCTTCAGTCGTGTCCGATTCTGTGCGACCCCATAGACAGCAGCCTACCAGGCTCCCCTGTCTCTGGAATTCTCCAGGCAAGAACACTGGAGTGGGTTGCCATTTCCTTCTCTAATGCATGAAAGTGAAAAGTGAAAGTGAAGTCACTCAGTCATGTCCAACTCTTTGCGACCCCATGGACTGCAGCCTACCAGGCTCCTCCACCCATGGGATTTTCCAGGCAAGAGTACTGGAGCATCATAGGTGTCTTGTAAAAGTGTGAAGTGATCACCTGTGGGCAAGCATAGACCTGAGGCATCAGTCTTTGCAGACTTGCCTTCTAATCCTTTCTTTAAAAAAAAAAAAAAACTTCACCTTTTTGAGCATCCATAAAAATCAAGAACTTTCATATAAGTATCCATAATAGAGTCTCAAAAAATCCAAAGATCTGATGACACTGGTCCCTCTTCCCCAACATCAGCCAGAGTTATGGCAGAAGCTTGCTTATTACACCGCCTGTGTACACACGAGGCTGCTTGCTGCTGTCTCCCCGCTCCAGCGACACAATTTCCAAGGTTCATGTCACCTGCCTGGATCAGGAGACCATGGTGTGCTACCCTGGGAAGACTTACCCAGTGGAAACAGTCCCAAGCAGACTCTTTCTTCTTTCTCCTAAGGGCTGTGTATCAGTCCTGGTGGCTCAGATGATAGAGAATCTGCCTTTAATGTGGGAGACCTGGGCTCGATCCCTGGGTTGGAAAGATCCCCTGGAGGAAGGGCATGGCAACCCACTCCAGTATTCTTGTCTGGAGAATCCCCAGGGACCAAGGAGCCTGGTGGGCTACCGTCCGTGGGCCATGCGCTCACAAAGAGTCAGAAACAGCTGAGAGACTAAGCACGGCATAGCACGTGAGTGTGCTCAGGCCGCTGTAACAAAATGCCAGAGGCTGGGTGGCTTAGACAACGGCAAGTATTTATTCTTCCCAGCTCAAGTTCAGATGCGAACAGATTCAGCTCCTGGTGAGAGCTCTCTCCGGGTTGCAGATGGTTGCCATCTAGCTTTGGGGCTTCCCCGATGGCTCAGTGGGTAAAGAATCTGCCTGCAATGCAGGAGACAGGCAATGCAGGTTCGATCCCTGGGTCGGGAAGATCCCCTGGAGGAGGAAATGGCAACCCACTCCAGTGTTCTCCTCTGAAAAAATCCCATGGAGAGAGGAACCTGATGAGCTACAGTCCACAGGTTCACAAAGAGTCAGACACGACTGAGCGACTAAGCAAGCAAGCAAGAGCACTCTCCGGTGGCAGAGACAGAGCAGGAATCTCTCTTCCTCTTTTCCCAGGGACGCGCATCTCATTACGGGCCTTATCCTCAGGACTTGATCTAACTCTAATTACTTCCCCAAGGCCCCATCTCCAAATATCCACCACACCAGGGACAAAGGCTTCAACCTATGAAATTTGAGAGGCAACAACATTCAGTCTTTCCAGCCTGGCTCAAGAAATGAGACAAATTCTCCCTCCACCTTTGCATACCGAGGGGAAGAATTTACTTTGACTTGTATATATTTATTTTCAGTGACAACTATTCTAGGGCTCCGTGACAGCAAATAAAAGAAGCACAGGTTCCCGTGTGTTTGGGGTTTGGTGCATGGGTATCAGCAGACCTTGCTTTCTGATTTATT
The DNA here is from genome assembly GCA_006408695.1 of Aepyceros melampus. Lineage (NCBI taxonomy): Eukaryota > Metazoa > Chordata > Mammalia > Artiodactyla > Bovidae > Aepyceros > Aepyceros melampus. Next base: position 226,764 of record SJXQ01012823.1, on the reverse strand, counting down.
TCAGCCCCTGCACCCTTGACCTTGGGGCTCTGGCCCTCTGTGACCTGTGTCCTCATCAATAAGGATGCAGACAGGACAGGGGGTTCTTTCATCTCTGATGCTCTGTGTCTTTCCTGTCCGTTTCCGGGGAAATGGATTGCATGGGTGCTGGCCATGAGTGGGGTGATGAGGACTGTCCACCTCATCCCGGGACGTTCTCACCGTCAGATGGCACCTGTCGGGAGACTGGCTCACACCTGGAGCGGGAGCTGAGCCGTGCGTATCCGCGTGCACCGAGGCAGTCGAGATGCTGTCTCCCGTCTGCTGGCACGGCCCTCTTTTCCACTCAGCTGCACTAGTAATAAGAGAGGCCCCGTCCGCCCTCCCGTCATGGAGCTCAGCCCGTGCCAGTGTGTTTCTGCTTCTAATGAAGGATTTATTTAGGTCACCACTGCCTCTGTGCACAGCACCGCAGATTAAACATGAAGGGGGCGGGGGCTCCCCTTCATCCCTCCTGCACACACCTGGGCACCCATCACTCAGGCAGGGTGCCTTTCTAGAGGACCCTCTGCGAGCCCCTCCCCACACAGAGAGCCTGTGTACCACTGTCCTTTCTCCTGCAAGCCTCTGTCTGGTTGAGTCACTGCAGTACTTTGGATCATGAACAAATGCGTTTGACTAATTATCATCCTTGATTCCCATTTATATCACACAGCCTCCTTTTTTTTTTTTAAGAGACAAAAATAGCTGTCACGATTGAAGGGCTTGCCATCGGCCAGGCAATACCGCAACATCGTAAGCACCCTCATAGGCTGTTCTGTTTAATCCTCACAATAGTGTACGTTGGCCAAGGCATTCGATCGAAGGCTCTGGGTTTTCAGTGCTCTCTCGTGGATTTTAAGTTATAAAGCTGAGATTTGCGCCTGGGTTTTTGGCCCTAAATCCTCTGAATTCCAGCATCGGCCCTCCACCCCCTCCACAGATAACACCACCTCTGTGACCAGACTGATTCCTCTCTATTTTGTCTGCTGCAATTGTTTCCAGCCTTGGATTTAAAAACAAACTACCCTAACAACCATTGGAAACTGAATCCAAAGGCAGCCTTCCCAGCCCAAGGCCAGGGGCATCAGGCTCTGAATCTGAATGGGTGCAGTTGTTCCAAGCTCAGGGAGTTCTTGAGTTCTTGCCATTCCAAAGGCTGTGGGTGGGGAGACCAGCTCTCCAGGCAACTGGTTAGAAACGCAGACTTCCAGGCCTTTGCCCAGAACTCCTGGATTAGAATCTGCATTTTGAACTCCATCCCCAGGGAATCGATGTGCACTTGTAAGTCTGGAAAGCGCCTGGCGATGGTGATGGAGCAGCCAGAGCTCCTGGCGGGGTGTGGGGAGCTTTAGTCACCTCCGACTTGCAACTCCTTGTCCAGATCCTTCAACCTAATCTCTCAAATAATTTGGAAAAGTATGTCCTGTGAGTTGACTTCAGGCTACTTAGGGGGCAGTTGTGGAGAAGGCATAGCCACCCCACTCCAGTACTCTTGCCTGGAAACTCCCATGGACAGAGGAGCCTGATGGGCTGCAGTCCATGGGGTTGCTAAGGGTCGGGCACGACTGAGTGACTTTCACTTTCATTTTTCACTCTCATGCATTGGAGACGGAAATGGCAACTCACTCCAGTGTTCTTGCCTGGAGAATCCCAGGAATGGAGGAGCCTGATAGGCTGCCCTCTACGGGGTCGCACAGAGTCAGACACGACTGAAGCGACTTAGCAGCAGCAGCAGCAGGGGGCAGCTGGCATTTATCATCCATCATTGGATCAGGGAATTCTCAGAAGCTTGGAAATAACACAGTGATTGAAATCCACTGGCCCCAAATCCTTGCCCCACCATGCTGCCCTCCCTGGCTGTCCCAGGCACCTCCTTCTTTCAGTTCCTGGGAGTTGCATTCATTATCCAGGTACCCTTCTGTATATATGGAACCTCCCGTGTCATGGAGGTAACAGAGCCTAGAATGTGGAGGAGGGACTGTTGGAAGAGTCCTGGTCTTTTTCAAGAGGAAAACAGAGCTGGTCAATCCTCCTTTTCCCAGACAGTCAGTGTGGCCCAGGGAAACTTTTTTTGTTTAAATTGTAACGTGGTTGCTTTACTACGTTGTGTTTATTTCTGCTGTACTGCAGAGTGAATCAGCTATCCATTTACATGTGACCCCTCTTTTTTGAATTTCCTTCCCATTTAGGTCACCACAGAACACTGAGTGGTATTCCCTTTGCTATACAGTAGGTCTTCCTTAGTTATCAATTTTATATATAGTACCAATACGTATAAAACAGATATATATCAGCGTTCATATGTCAATTCCAATCTCCCAATTCACCCCAATCCCCCCTTGGTATCCACATGTTCTCTCATCTGTGTCTTTATTTCTGCTTTGTAAATAAGATTGTCTATACCAATATTTTTTTCCAATTCTACATATATGCATTAATATTCCATCCTTGATTTTCTCATTCAGACTTACTTCTCTCTGTAGTAACATTATGTGAACTGACCTTGGGTCTTCCGTGCCCTGAGCTCTTTTCTACCCACAACTTACCTCACAGCAATTACCATGAGTAAATCCAAGCAAAAGGCAATGTCAACAGCTGTTGACAAGTGTCATGTATAGGCAGTTTCAAGAAAATAAATATTTATGGGAGTCTTGAGATCTCGCTGTCCTTCTGTAGACTGACAGGCAGGAGCTAAATCTGTTTCCTCTTTCTTGGTTTCCACGATGACCTGCCAAGGATGGAAAGTTGGTGCTGCTGCCACATGGTCTTAAAGTAGCCACGCAGAGGTAAAGGTCTCCTAAAGGCAAACAAAAAATCATATACCGTTGATTGCTCAGAAGTTTGGTTGAATACAGAAAGGACAGTGCTCATCAAACCGTCTTTACTCAGGTATTAGCACATGCCAGAAAGTTAAATCACTCAATAACCCAGCATGCATGGAGAGAGGCAATTCTTGGAAAGCAACACAAGAGCTCTCATCCTTCCTGCTGTGTTATCAGGCTTGGAGTAAGCGCTCCCCCTCTGCCTGGAATGTGCTTTGCCGCAGCCCAAAAAGGCGTCTCCACTCAGAGGCAAAGCAGCACACTTCTTAGTCTTGTGACATTTTTGTTCTAGTTCAGTGGCCCCGTTTTGTCTGACTCTTTGTGACCCCACGGAATGCAGCATGCCAGGTTTCTCTGTCCTTCATGATCTCACGGAATCCGCCCTAACTCATGTCCATCGAGTCAGTGATGCCATCCAACCATCTCATCCTCTGACGCCTCCTTCTCCTCCTGCTTTCAATCTTTCCCAGCATCAGTGTCTTTTCCAGTGAATCGGCTCTTCGCATCAGGTGGCCAAAGTACTGGAGTTTCAGCTTCAGCATCAGTCCTTCCAATGAATTTCAGGGTTGATTTCCTTTAGGATTGACTGGTTTGATCTCTTTGCAGTCCAAGGGACTCTCAAGAAACTTATCCAGCACCACAGTTCGAAAGCATCAATTCTTTGGCACTCAGCCTTCTTTATTTGAGAAAGTCTTTTAACCTTACTCAGCTGAGCCACAAGAGAAGCCCAAGAATATTGGAGTGGGTAGCCTGTCCCTTCTCCAGCCTTCTCTAGCGGATCTTTCTGACCTAGGAATTGAAACATGATCTCCTGCATTGCAGGCAGATTCTTTACCAACTAAGCTATCAGGGATAAAGAATCTGCCTGCCGTGCTGGAGACCTGGGTTTGATCCCTGGGTTGGAAAGATCCCCTGGAGAAGGGAAAGGCTACCCACTCAGTATTTTGGCCTAAAGAATTCCATGGACTGTATAGTCCATGGCGTCGCAAAGAGTCGGAAACAACTGAGACGTTCACTTTCACTTTAACCTTAATAGCATGTTTCTCTGTCTGCTTTGGGGAGAAAGGCAGGCCATTAGCATTCGTAGTATGCCCTGTAAATGCCAGACATTGCTGTGTCTCTTTGGCATGGGTAATCTTTCGGAATTATGATAGCATCCCTATGAAGTAGATTTTAGCCAATTTTGCAGAATGGCATGCTGAGGCCCAAAGAGATGAGAAACTAATCTGAGCTCAGTTAGCTATAAGAAGTCTAGCCTGGGTCTGTCCAATTGCTTTTCTAGTACCACTCACTGCTCTTTTATTGCTTAAAAATATATAAGATAAAAGGAGAATAGCCACCCCCTTGATACTGTTACACGTATTCAGAAGGATTATTTCTACATGAGGGCCTACTGCCTGACACACAGTAGGCACTCAGGGAGAGAGTAATTGCTTTCTTTCCAACCCTTCTGTCAAATCCCTTGGATGACTTTTGTCCCCCAGATAACCATCCCTGTTATCCAAGAAGATTCTCGCCTGTGCCAACTGGTTCACCATCTTTTTCTGAGGGGTGAAAATGTTTTCCTGCAGACAGAAGGACACAAGCATCACTGGGCTTGATGTACTGAATGTCCCTCCTGTGAAATATTCTAGTTCTTTAATTTTATCCATGAATATGTTCTAGTGATGGGACTGAGAGCAAATGTGTTGTAATGGTTACATTTGAAATCTAGGTCATAATGTGAATTTTGTAGTAAGACTTAAGAAGAAAATTAAAATATTTTTGAAGGGTTATCTCACTACTTTCCATCCTTTATTTAATGAAAATGCATTATAGGCTCTCAGGCAATTTTGTCTGTCCTCCATGAGAAATTTTGAGCCCCCTTCTCAACATCTAGTTTCTGTTTGATCCTCTAGGGAGGAAAGCTTACTACTTTTTGCCACTCTTTTTCACAAGTGGCAAATGGTTAAGTTTCTCTTTCTGCTAAATTAAAAGCCTCTGTCAGTGCCTTCCGTCATTTGCCTGACTTGCCACTACATTCGATGTGTTCGTTCAGCAGCGTCTCTAGCACCCGCTGGGTACCAGCAATCACGCCAGCCCCCGAGGATGCAGTGGAGGGAGGGAGGATGCTGATAAGGAAGCTCTGAATTGACTTTGTTGGGTGGAGAGGCAGGCAGTAAACAAGCAAACATAATTTTGGATAGTATATCAGGAATATAAAACAAGATGATGGGAAAGAAAGTGATTAAAGGCGAGAGGGTGGGCTCATGTTGCCGAGGAAAGCCAGCGTTTGAAATAAAATCCGTGACAGGGGACAGCCAGCCTCAGGAAGCCTGTGAAGGGTGGAGCATCCTAGAAAGATGGAGCAGAGAACGCAAAGGCACAGAGCTGGTGTGAGGCTGGTACCATCAGATGAACCGGAAGGCCTGAGCTTGGCTTAAAAGGGTGATGAGGTGGGAGGGGCAGACAGATCCTATTCTAGGTTCATTCCTGACCTGAAAAGGATTTGAATTTAACTTGTATTTTTTTCACCTTGAAACATGTGGCTTCCCAGTTCCCTGACCCCATGCCTCCTTCAATAGAAGCTAGGAGTCTTAATCACTGGACTGCCAGGGAAGTTCCTTGGATTTAATTCTTAATACAGGGGAATCTCCATCTGGAAAATCCTGTGTCCTTTCCCATGTGTCCCCCATGCCTGGTGTGTGGTCAGCATCTTCATGTGGAATCCAAGGAAGCCTAGTGCTCCTGATGGGAAAGATTCTTGGCTTCGGAATTCTTGAAACTCAAGGCTTGGTGTATCACAGCAGGATGAAGCAAGCAGCCTCCCTGGTAAAAGGGAGTGAACAGAGAATGAGTTAGATCTCTTTCAACAGGGAAGGATGGGACTTCTCAGGTGGTGCTAGTGGTAAAAGAGCCCGCCTTCCAACGCAGGTACACAGAAGAGACGTGGGTTCTATCCCTGGGTCGGGAAGATCCCCTCAGTAGGAAACAGCAACCCACTCTGGTATTCTTGCCTGGAGAATCCCATGGACAGAGGAGCCTGGTGGGCTACAGTCCTTAGGGATGCAAAGAGATGGACATGACTGAAGAGACCACTCCGTTTCTCTGAGCCTCACTTTCTCGTGACAATATCAGTCCTGTCCAGCATGCAGTGTGCGTCACACGGGTCCTCTGTGCAAAGTGGCTGGCCTATAGTGTCTGCTCAGTAGCAAGTGCTCCGGATGACTGCTGCCAGCATTGGTTTTTGGAGGAATGTGGCCTGGCCTCCAGGTGCTGTTGAACAGTCTTTGTGCTGATGCCAGCTCAGGCTCCAGGCTTCCAGAAGATTCCTTTTGATAGTACCTAGTTTACTTCTGAAGAGAGAATAATCCATTTATTTTTGTATTGCTTGCAATTTCAAACTCGCCTTCCTGGTTCTTTTCTTGTTTGAGATGCTCCTGACTTGTGAGTGGGGTCAAGGATCTTACTTTTGAAGAAAGCACGTTCCACAATTAACGAGCTTTCAGAGTAAGAATTGGAACACTGCTCAGTGTTGTGGATCTCTGGGCTGTCCTCTCCAGTTGTCAGAAGCCACAAGTGGCCTTGGGCCCCAGAATCACCTCAGATGGTGATTTCAGCCATGGAATTAAAGGATGCTTGCTCCTGGAAGTAGAGCTATGACAAACCTAAACAGCATATTAAAAAGCAAGCTTGGCTTTGCAAAGGAGTTGCAAAGACTCAGACGTGACTTAGTGACTGAACAACAGCAACAGGAAGCGGCCTTGAGATGTCCTACAAATGTATACACACTGGCTTTTGAAGACTTAAGACAAAAAACTGCAAAATATCTCCTTCATTTCGTGTTTAAGTAATAACATTTTGGATAGGGTTACAGAAAATATTCTCTTTTAAAAACAGGGCTCCTGGAAAATGTACAAGTGCATATGTGGGTCATTTTGACATCTATAATAAAAATAACAAGATATGATCCATCTTAGGGCAAGCTGTGACTAAGTGTTGGAGACATAAATGAACAGTGGTTACTGTCAGCTTTGAGAGGGGTTGCTCTTACCTTCTGGAGAAGGCAATGGTACCCAACTCCAGTACTCTTGCCTGGAAAATCCCATGGATGGGGGAGACTGGTAGGCTACAGTCCATGGGGTCGCTAAGAGTCGGACATGACTGAGCAACTTCACTTTCACTTTCCACTTTCATGCATTGGAGAAGGAAATGGCAACCTGCTCCAGTGTTCTTGCCTGAAGAATCCCAGGGTCAGGGGAGCGTGGTGGGCTGCCACCTATGGGGTCGCCCAGAGTCGGACAGGACTGAAGCAACTTAGCAGCAGCAGCAGCAGCAGCAGCTCTTACCTTCCTGAGCAGCTCTTAATGACCTGTGGTGATTTGAGGTTTTCTGAATATCTTGTAAAACAGTGTGTTACACTTTTACTTACATGACTCCTCTGGAGAAGGCAGTGTGGTTGGAAGAGTGGAGGGGAGAAGGTATTGGTAAAAGTAGGGAATACCAGATTACCTTACCTGCCTCCTGGGAAACCTGTATGCTGGTCAAGAATCAACAGTTAGAACCAGACATGGAACAGGGGACTGGTTGCAAATTGGGAAAGGAATAGATCAAGGCTGTATATTGTCACGCTGCTTATTTAGCTTATACGCAGAGTACATCATGTGAATGCTGGGCTGGATGAAGCACAAGCTGGAATCAAGATTGCCAGGAGAAATATAAATAACCTCAGATAAGCAGATGATACTGCCCTTATGGCAGAAAGTGAAGAGGAACTAAAGAGCTTCTTGATGAAGGTGAAAGAGGAGAGTGAAAAATCTGGTTTAAAATTCAACATTCACAAAACTAAGATCATGACATCCACCCATCACTTCATCACAAATAGATGGGGAAACAATGGAAACAGTGTCAGACTTTATTTTTGGGGGCTCCAAAATCACTGCAGATGGTGACTGCAGGCATAAAATTAAAAGATGCTTGCTCCTTGCAAGAAAAGCTATGCCCAAACCAGACAGCATATTAAAAAGCAGAGACATCACTTTGCCAACAAAGGTCCATCTAGTCAAATCTATGGTTTTTCCAGTAGTCATGTATGGATATGAGAGTTGGACCATAAAGCTGAGCGCCGAAGAATTGATGCTTTTGAACTGTGATTCTTTTGAACTGAGAAGAGTCTTGAGAGTCCCTTGGACTCCAAAGAGATCCAACCAGTCAATCCTAAAGGAAATTAGTCCTGAATATTCCTTGGAAGGACTGATGCTGAAGCTGAAGCTCAATTATTTTGGCCACCTGATGCAAAGAGCAGACTCATTAGAAAAGACCCTGATGCTGGGAAAGATTGAAGGCAGGAGGAAAAGGGGATGACAAAGGATGGTTGGATGGCATCATAGACCCTATGGACATGAGTGTGAACACGCGCTGGGAGATAGTGAAGGACAGGGAAGCCTGGAGTGCTACAGTCCATGGGCTTGCAAAGAGTTGGATATGATTGAGCAACTGAACAGCAACAAGGAATTTTTAAACTACATACTAGTCTTTTGGTTGTTTTGGAGTGGTGGTGTTTTTGTTTTGTTTTTGTAAAGGACAAACTATGTTTAGTTTCTTCTCAGGAATTCCCTGGTGGTTCAGTGGTTAGGACTTCAGGCTCTCACTGCTGAGGGCCCAGATTTAATCCCCGGTAGGAGAAGGCATGGCACCCCACTCCAGTACGCTTGCCTGGAAAATCCCATGGACGGAGGAGCCTGGTGGGCTGCAGTCCGTGGGGTGGCTAAGAGTCGGACACAACTGAGCAACTTCACTTTCACTTTTCGCTTTTCACTCTCATGCATTGGAAAAGGAAATTGCAACCCACTCCAGTGTTCTTGCCTGGAGAATCCCAGGGACGGGGGAGCCTGGTGGGCTGCCGTCTATGGGGTCGCACAGAGTCGGGCACGACTAAAGCGACTTAGCAGCAGCAGGGGAACTAAGATCCCACAAGCCTCCTGGTTCAACCAGGAAAAAAAAAAAGAAAGTTTCTTCTTTTTGCTATCTGCTGCTAACTCCCCTTTAGGAAAGTGATCTCAGATGCTCCCTGTGCTAACCCGCATGCCTCATAATAAAGTGAAAAGAACATGGAGAGTCAAAGGGTGTGGATCTCAGTTCTGGCCTCTGGCTCTGTTCCTTCGGTGCCCCAAGATCGGGCTGTTTTCTGGGATGTGAGGCTGTGAGATGGGGAGATTGTCGCTGCTCAGTGTGGAAGAGCTGCTCTCCCTCACGTCACCCACCCCACACCCTGCACATGCACACACGTGCACCTGCTCACATATCCCAAATGTGTGAAAGGCAAGCACAACTGGTCCCTTTGGCTGACCCACACCCCGCAGTGGAAAAGGAAATAGACTTTCACTGAGTCATGCTGAAACATGCATTTGACTAAAGCAAATGGTCCATTAAATTGAGCTCATCCAATCAGTAAGACCAACCTTGAACCCCATCTGGTTTGGCCGTCTCTCCAAAACGTTTTCTTTTTTTTTTTCCTAAATGAGCATGTGGTGATTTTGCAGTTTCCTTTTCCAATATTGTATTATTTTTCAACTTTTCAATTGTTTGATCTTGAATATACATTTTTCAAAGTGGTCAATACAATTGATATCTGAAGGATATCAAATCAATTTGATCATAAACAAGGAAGCCCTGTATATTGTTTTTCATTTACACATTCGAGACAAGTTTTGTACTTCTCTAGTGGATCAGCCGGTAAAGAATCTGCCTGCAGTGCAGCAAGTCTGGGTTCAATCCCTGGGTCGGGAGGATCCCTTGGAGAAGGGAATGGCAACCCACTCCAGAAGTCTTGCCTGGGAAATCCCACAGACAGTGGAGCCTGGTGGGCTATATAGTTCATGGGATCAAAAGAGTCGAACACAACCAGCAACTAAACCGCCACCACCAGACAAGTTTTAAACTAAAAAGGGAATTTTAAACCTGGCATAATGAGGATGATGGGCCTTCTTGATAGAAATTATGTTTTCTGGATTTGTAAGTCCTACAGTCCCCAAACTGGGCCTGTCTCCAACTCTCCCTGAGCTGTGTTTAGACAGAGATTATTTAAAACAGAGCTTCCAATCGCCTCTTTCCTGGAGAGGGTCAAACACGGATTGCTGCTTATCAGCCCCGTAAAAACATCAACCACGGCTCATGTGTCTTGGGGGCCCATGCGCTGCAGCTCAGCAGTGCCTGTGTTCCTTAGGGACTTTAATGCCCAAATGGGATAAATCTCAGAGAGTTAAAAGAGGAGAAAGCATAAAGGAGGCAGTTCATGGGAAGAGCCCTGCATTTAGAGCTTTAAATTTGGACCGTGAATTTTGAAATGGAATAAATTTTTGTGTCCCTGGGCAAGACCCTCATCTATAACTGTCCTGCGTTTCTACCTTCCACTGTCGTGTTGGGGTGACATTCCACTGAGCAGACTGCAAGACCTGCTCTTTATAAACAGTTAACCTTTGCTTGTGTGAAAGTGTTTTGTTCCTTCCAGTAACCTCACCTGTTCATCCCTCTAGGCCCACTACACACACTTGCCCTACTAGGAAGACATCCCTAATTGTTTCAGCCAAATGAAGGAACACAGGTCCTCAAAGTACCTAAACTGTGATCATAACAGATACCACACTGATGCTTGCAGTCAGGTTGTGTCGGTTAACTTTTGCCAGATTTGTACTGCAATATAAACCAGCCCAAAACTCAACAGCTTAAAACCACAGCACACATTCTCACACATGAGGGAGATAGCTAGGCTGCACACAGGGGACAGATGGGATGGCTGTATGCCAAGTGTGTTTCGTCTTTCTCCTGGGACCAGGGCACTTTTTTTTTTTTTTTTTTGTTCATCACAATGGTGGAAGGGACGAGGGCATGTGAAAACACAGAGTCCTCTTAAGGCCTATGCTGGGCACTGGCACACTGTCATTTCTGCCCACATTGTTGGGCACTCACTAAGTCACGTCCAACTCTTTTCAGTGCCATGGACTGTAGCATGCCAGGCTCCTTTCTCTTCCACTATCTCCCTGAGTTTGCTCAAACTCATGTTCATTGAATCAGTGATGCTATCTAACCATCTCATCCTTTGCAGCCCCCTTCTCCTTCAGCCCTCAATCTTTCCCAGCATCAGGGTCTTTTCCAATGAGTGAGCTCTTTGCATCTGGGGGCCAAAGTATTGGAGCTTCAGTTTCAGCATCAGTCCTTCCAATGAATATTCAGGGTTGATTTCCTATAGGATTGACTGGTTTGGGCTGAGCACCAAGGAATTGATGCTTTTGGATTGTGGCGCTGGAGAAGACTCTTGAGAGTCCTTTGGACTACAAGGAGGTCAGACCAGTCAGTCTACCCACATGCCACTGGCCAAATCTAAAATCACTGGGAAGTACACCCCCCTGCACTGAGGCCACAGCAAGAACTGGATCCAGGGACAAGTGAACAATAGGAGCTAACCATTCCATTTTTCAAGCAGGTTCGTCGGTCCTATTAAATCAGAAGCCCCTCATGGGTAAGGGAGCAGAAACCATGCCTGCTTCGCTGTCACTTGCCCCTGTGCCTGGGGCTCAAAGCTAGTTGCTATTCACTGATGTTTCTTGAGGTCCAACAGACCTTCCCAATCTTTTTCCTTTGTAGCAAAGGTTGGCAAAATAGGCCTACAGGCCAAATCTGGCCTGGTTTTTGTGTCAATAGAGCACTGCACATATAAATGTTTGGGGGAAAAAGTAAAAGAATAATAATTTTTAATGCCCATGAAAATGATATGAAATTCAAATGTCAGTGCCCATAAGTAAGGCTTTATTGGAACACAACCACACCCAGGCCTCTGTGCATTGTCTGTGGACACTTGAGAGCAAAACAACATAGCTGGAGGAGTTCCCATGGCGACTATATGTCCCCCAAAGCCTAACCACTTACTCTCTTGCCTGGAACAGAAACTGTGTGCCACCTCTGCTTGATAGGATAAGTGAAAGTGAAAGCCACTCAGCCACGTCACACTCTTTGCTACCAGACCCTGTTGACTCCTCCGCCAGGCTCCTCTGCCTTTGGGATTCTCCAGGCAAGAATACTGGAGAGGGTTGCCATTTCCTTCTCCAGGGGCTCTTCCCCATCCAGGGATCAAACTGGTTCTCCAGCATCGCAGGCAGATTTTTTACCATCTGATAAAGAAACTGAGAAAACCCCTAGCAGGTGAATGTCTTGCCAAAGATGACAGAGTTGTCAGCTTGATTAAGCCGAGTATTTACGTGGGGTTAATACTTTCCCCCTTTGTTTCCTAGTAATCAGAAGCCTGCGATACCCATGTGTCACTGATCTGGAGACGTCCCCTCGCGGGCAGCACTTCATGACCCAGCGGCACCCGGCCCAGTGAAGCCACCGTGGTGTCCGGCATGGCCCCGCTGCTCCTGGGCGCGGTGATGCTGGTGGCCCAGCTCCAGCTAGTGCCTTCCCTCCCCGCGGTGGTGCCAGGGAACGAGCCGGGCCAGCCGGAGCTGGTGCGGAAAGCGGCCGCCCTCCAGGACCAGATCCCCGACGGCACCGCCCCCAGTGGCTCCGCCCAGCAGCTGCCGCGGATCATCATCATCGGCGTGCGCAAGGGCGGGACCCGCGCGCTGCTGGAGATGCTCAGCCTGCATCCGGACGTGGCGGCTGCCGAGAACGAGGTGCATTTCTTCGACTGGGAGGAGCACTACAGCCAAGGCCTGGGCTGGTACCGCAGCCAGATGCCCTTCTCCGCCCCACACCAGCTCACGGTGGAAAAGACCCCCGCTACTTCACGTCGCCCAAAGTGCCTGAGCGCGTCCACGGCATGAACCCGGCCATCCGGCTGCTGCTTATCCTGCGGGACCCGTCGGAGCGCGTGCTATCCGACTACACCCAAGTGTTCTACAACCACGTGCAGAAGCGCAAGCCCTACCCGTCCATCGAGGAGTTCCTGGTGCGCGACGGCCGCCTCAACGTGGACTACAAGGCTCTCAACCGCAGCCTGTACCACCTGCACATGCAGAACTGGCTGCGCTTCTTCCCGCTGCGCCGCATCCACATCGTGGACGGCGACCGCCTCATCAGGGACCCCTTCCCCGAGATCCAGAAGGTGGAGCGGTTTCTGAGGCTGTCGCCCCAGATCAACGCCTCCAATTTCTACTTTAACAAAACCAAGGGGTTCTACTGCCTGAGGGACGGCGGCCGGGACCGCTGCTTACACGAGTCCAAAGGCCGGGCGCACCCCCAGGTGGACCCCAGACTCCTCAATAAACTGCACGAATATTTTCATGAGCCAAATAAGAAATTCTTTGAACTTGTCGGCAGAACATTTGACTGGCACTGATTTTTTTTTTTTTTTGGCGATAAGCTAGGCTCGGAACCTTTCCTATTGTAAGTTCTGGTGTACATCTAGGGTGGGGGAAAGAATTTTAAAAGGGCATTTAAGTATAATTTATTTGTAAGATCCATAAATTACTTCTGTACAGTATTAGATTCACAATTGCCATATATACTAGTTATATTTTTCTACTTGTTAAATCGAGGGCATTTTGTATTGTTTTTCATGGTTGTTAACATGTGTAATATGTCTCTATATGAAGGAACTAAAATATTTAACTGCAAAAAAAAAAAAAAAAGAAATTATGGAGATGCAGTCTTTTTTGAATATAGTTAACTTGCCCCCAACTCCAAATAGCTGTGTGTGTTCATTCATCGCATATATTTCTTTGTTACTCTTAAAATGTTTTTCATAGTTATTACCTTCCTCTCCCCTTCTCTCCTTTCTTCATTGTCTTTTTAAAGTTTTAAGTCTCCCTGAGGTCATCAGATTCATTTTTTACTTGCATTGTGAGATTTCTCTTCATTGAGATGCCTGTTATTCTTGGAGGGGACAGTTTCACCCATTTCCAGCTTTAGCAGGTCCCTGAGTGTGGATTCTAACTCCACATAAACTCCAAGAGGACAAAGCAATTAAGCTGGAGAAGTTAGTTACTAACCAGCGAGAGACTTGCTTCAAAGAGTGCTTACACATCCTTCTGATTGCAGCAATAGATGAAACAACAATAAAGGAAATTAAACCTGGCTTTCAGAATGATCTTGGGGCTGTGTACTTTGCCCCAGGTGGCAGTGGGTCTCCCAGAAAGTCACTTAGAATAGAAAAGAGGAATTGCAGAATCTATGCATATCCCCATCTGTGAAAAGCTGACTAAAGGGATAACCTTTTGCTTGGGCTGGGAATCTAATAATCTATTTCCTGAAAGATCAATGTGCACTTAGAGACATATATTCCATATACTTTAATATCTGGGTGTGTGCATGTTTAAACATCAGCTCCAAATTTGGAGTCCTGAATGTGAAAGGGAATTTAAATTCCCAAGGGTTGAAATTGAAAAGAGAAAAAAGTTCAAAGCAGCGGCGAATATAGGTTTGGAACCCCTTGCACCTGCCTCAGAGACGAGGGGCCCAACTTCAGTTTCACTTCTGCCCTGAACAACTGGGTTGTTAAGACTGATCAGATAAGCCCCTCTGAGCCTCAGTTTTCTCATGCATTCTTCGTTCAGTCAGCCTCATACAGAATTAAATAAATCATACATTTTTTCTTATTATGAATATAAATATGTTCGTTACAATAAAACAAAAAAATACAAGGACACAAATGCGTCTCCTGACATAGTTCTCACTTAAGGCAGAGGAGTGAAATAGACTTTGTAGAGGAATTCATTGAGATTTCCCTCAAGCAACCACAGGAAGGAGGAATTATTATGGCAAGTTCAACGTGGAAGCCATAGGCACAGTGAAGATAAAGAACTAGCCCAAGTTCACTTTGACTAAAAACAGAGCTCAGAGTCCACTTACAGTCAAAGCCCAAGGGTTTTTTGGTTTTGTTTTTATTTTCTGTTTTTTTTCTTGACCCATTTTTTCCCTAAATGCAAACGGAAAGACCTAGAGACAGTTCTTCCTGACATACTCCTTTTCTGGTGCCAAATGTCTTCCATCCCAAGAGGTGAGCCTGAGCCAGAGGGAAAGAGCAAGAAGGAGCCTGAGGTTTTCTCAGGCGTGCTATCAGGAAAGTGAGTCACCTTAGTTATGCTTCAGCAGCTTCAGCCTGGCCTGACCTTAGCATGGCCTGCACCCCACCCTGGACCCTGCACAGACAGCAGAAAATGCCTTCTCTGCACCTTCATTAAGTGAAAGTGAAGTTGCTCAGTCGTGTCTGACTTTTTGTGACCCCATGCCTACCAGGCTCCTCCATCCATGGCATTTTTCAGGCAAGAATACTGGAGTGGGTTGCTATTTCCTTCTCCAGGAAATCTTCCCAACCCAGGGATTGAACCCAGGTCTCCCACACTGTAGGAAAATCCTTTACTGTCTGAGCCACCAGGGAAGTCAAGGTTGTCATTAAAAAAAAAAAAAAAAAAACGCTCCCCAGAGGGTGTGGCAGAAATAGAGTGGGCTTCCTGTTGACACGGAACTTTGCCATCTGCAGAGTGTTTCCCTCTATAGTGCCTCACCGGATCTCACTTCTTTTATACCCACTGTAATAGATGAAGGCTGAAAAAATGAGAGACAAAGGTAAAATCAAGTTATCAAGGTTGCCCAGGAATTGGGTGACTGAGTGGAGACCCCGGTATGTGTTTTCTGACTCCAAAGAAGATGCTTTTTGCAAAATACCTAAGCATGCCAGCACCCTCGGGATGGTGTACTTGAAGCTTGCCTGTTGGGGCAAGAAGGTGGTGGGTAGGGATGAAGGAGGGAAGGACCAAGCACTGGAGACATGGTCTACCTTTTGTGGCTGACACAGCTGATGCTAGGGGA
Source organism: Aepyceros melampus (assembly GCA_006408695.1). NCBI lineage: Eukaryota > Metazoa > Chordata > Mammalia > Artiodactyla > Bovidae > Aepyceros > Aepyceros melampus. The sequence continues at coordinate 211,135 of SJXQ01012823.1, read as the reverse complement.
TGACTCAATTTAAGATGATCAATGGGTATAAATTCAAAATTGTTGGTTTGGAGGTATGCTTGTGTGCTCAGTTACAGCTGACCCTTTGCAACCTCATGGACTACAGCCCGCCAGGCTCCTCTCTGCATGGGATTTTCCAGGCAAGAATACTGGAACAGGTTGCCATTTTCTGTTCCAAGGGATCTTCCCAACCCAGGGACTGAACCCATATCTCTGGCATCTCCTGAATTGGCAGGTGGACTCTTCCCCATTGAGCTACCTGGGAAGCCCAATGGAGGTGTTGTTGACTAAAAATTCTGTCGTGGAGATCTACCACAGGCAAGGGTCAGGGGCCCTATTAGCTATTTCTATTCATCTGGTTTTGGTACCCCCTGAGCCACCCATTTAACAGGGATAACCAGTATGAGGCCATTGCTCCAGACCTGTTCCAGACCCTTAGCTCTCATCTGAGCACGGTCAGATTCAGAGGAGTCCTGCCATAGACCAGGGTGGGCCTACTCAGAGACCCAAATGCAGTGACTCAGGAGTCAGATGGACACCTGATCCTTCTCCAAATGCCTCATCAGTTCAGTTCAGTCTCTCAGTCGTGTCCGGCTCTTTGTGACCCCATGAATTGCAGCACACCAGGCCTCCCTGCCCATCACCAACTCCCGGAGTTCACTTAGACTCAGGTCCATCGAGTCAGTGATGCCATCCAGCCATCTCATCCTCAGTCGTCCCCTTCTCCTCCTGCCCCCAATCCCTCCCAGCATCAGAGTCTTTTCCAATGAGTCAAGTCTTCGCATGAGGTGGCCAAAGTACTGGAGCTTCAGTTTGAGCATCATTCCTTCCAAAGAACACCCAGTACTGGTCTCCTTCAGAATGGACTGGTTGGATCTCCTTGCAGTCCAAGGGACTCTCAAGAGTCTTCTCCAACACCACAGTTCAAAAGCATCAATTCTTTGGCACTCAGCTTTCTTCACAGTCCAACTCTCACATCCATCCATGACCACTGGGAAAACCATAGCCTTGACTAGACGGACCTTAGTCGGCAAAGTAATGTCTCTGCTTTTGAATATGTATCTAGGTTAGTCATAACTTTTCTTCCAAGGAGTAAGGGCCTTTTAATTTCATGGCTGCATTCACCATCTGCAGTGATTTTAGAGCCCAAAAAGACAAAGTCTAACTCCATTTCCACAGTTTTCCCAGCTATTTCCCATGAAGTGATGGGACCAGATGCCATGATCTTTGTTTTCTGAATGTTGAGCTTTAAGCCAACTTTTTCACTCTCCTCTTTCACTTTCAACAAGAGGCTTTTTAGCTCCTCTTCACTTCCTGCCATAAGGGTGGTGTCATCTACATATCTGAAGTCTATTAACAAAGAAAAGCCTAGGGAGTGAGGTTGCTGCCTGGATTGATCTAGGCTCAGGGCCAGCCTGGGTGATGACCTCCTCGCAGGGTGACAGAGAACAACTGAGCAGGGCCTCAGCTATTGTATTTGGGATATTTGGACTGTTCACTTCCCTTGGTGCTTCTGAGGCATCAGACAGCCCCCTCCCATCCTCCAGGAATCAGATAGTGCTGAAGCCCTGATAACACTAGTTTGGTTATCAGCTCACAGCCTGGAAATTTGCTATTTTGGCAAAACTGCTGGTGCACCTCTGAGCAGGGTGCCTTGCTCTTTCTATCTTGGGAGACAGTACACAGCAGAAAGGAGATGTGGGCAGAAGAGGCCAGCGTTCAGAGTGCCTGCTACCCACAGAGGCAGAGTCAGAGATCACTGCTGAGAGTTTGCGTATTCATTACAATTGTGTTTTTCTTTTGAGACCCTACTATGTGCTCAGCATGGCACTAAGTTCTCAGGAGAATGAAAATGTTAATGCAGGAGTAAATACTCATTAACTGTTCTGTGTTTAAAATAAAAACAACAAAACATAGAAGTACTAGGAAGTCTATTCTGTGTTTCAATTTAAAAAAGGAAAGGCAGCTTAAAAAGCAGGCAGCTTAAACTGTGTACAGGTTAGCCAGTGTAGTGTGCTTAGGGCCTTCAATATGAATTCAAGAACATCCCTGAGAGAAGTCAGTTAGCCCCAGGATAGAGTGACTAATTGAGGCATAAGATATGGACCTACCCCCATTGTTTTAAAAGAAAATAAATAGAGGGAGCTTCCCTGGTGGTCCAGCGGTTAAGTCTCTGCATTCCCAATGCAGGTGGCCCAAGTTGGTCCCTGGTGGAGTTCTGGATCCCACAAACCACAATTAAGAGGTTGCATGCTGCAGTCAGGAATTTGCCTTCCTCAGCCGGGGGTTCACATGCTGTGACTGGGGATCCCACATGCCACAACTGGGACCTGGAGCAACCAGATAAATAAATATAAATATTTTTAAATGGTAATAATAAAGAGAGGAATACTACTCCGGCTGTAGGGATGGTGGTCCCAGAGATGGGGAATGTTGGCATCGAGAATCATATAAAGTGAAGGATGACAGAAGTATCATGTAACCACACCATTGCTCAGAGTAGAAGAGATGGGAAGGGTGGTGTGGCAAAGCTGTGACCCAGATCGCTTATCCTATGGGCCACGGGACCCTGTCCTTACCGCAGGAAGGCTTCTTAGAGGAATTGCCATAGAGCCGGAGCTCAGGAGGCAATGGAGGTGACCAGAGCAGGGTGTTCTGGACAAGAGCAGGTTAAGGAATCAAGGCTGTGGGGATGTGGAGAAGGAGGGCGTAGAGATGCAAGCAGGAGAAGGTCTCCTGGGCATGAGAGTGGGTTCAACACACTGGGAGCTCACTCTGTGGTCTTGACATCTGCTTCCCAAGTGGCGGAAGCTTGCTTAGTAGGCATCCATGCATCTCTCTCTCCTGTGCAGGTGTATGTCTGTCATATAAAAATAACTACCATTTTTGCATACCTGCTATGTGCTTGGTATTTTAAATATGTTGTTTTTAACCCATGTGGTAATTCTGAGAAGTAGGAAATGACATAGCCCTAATTTTACAGGGGAGGAAACTCAAACTCAGACACGGAAGGGCTTGATCACGATGCCAGAGCCACTGATGGCTGTAACTGGAATTTAGGGTCTAGTGTCCACGCCCTGCTACTAAAAGTCTCTGCAATTGTAGTCAGCAGAGGAAGAAGTAAAGGATATGCCCCAGGCTCCTCTCTCCATGGGATATTCCAGGCAATACTGGAGTGGGTGGCCATTTCCTTCCCCAGGGAATCTTCCTGACCCAGGGATTGACCCAGGTCTCCCGCATTGACAGGCAGGTTTTTTACCACTGAGCCACCAGAGAAACTCCTAGAAACAAGAGGCATCCAGCATCTCGGGAGGCACTCTCTAGTGCTATTGGATCATCTTCAAGCCAATAGTGGCTGGATCCTGACACAAAAGGGGTGTGATAAAGCAGGTTCCTTACAGGTAGACGTTCATTTAGAAAGTCTGCTGAGGTGAGGTGAAGTCGCTCAGTCGTGTCCGACTCTTTGCAACCCCGTGGACTGTAACCTACTAGGCTTCTCCGTCCATGGGATTCTCCAGGCAAGAATACTGGAGTGGATTGCCATTTCCTTCTCCAGAGGATCTTCCCAACCCAGGGATCGAACCTGGGTCTCCCACATTGGAGGCAGACGCTTTAACCTCTGAGCCACAAGGGAAGCCTTTTAGAAAGTCTGAGCTTGAGCTAAAGACCAGAACAGCACAAAGCCGCTCTCCAAATGGCAAGCAAGGGACGAGGACCAAGATGCTGAGATGCTTGACTGAGGCATTTAACTGAAATATTTTGGTGGAAGGAATGACCCTGACTCTTCCGTTCACCCTGAAATCAAGATCCCCACTCCATTTTCCTCAAATTTCCAAGTCAGGTGATCTGAGAGAAAAAGCAAGGAGAGCTAGGAGACCTGAATCTATCTGAATCCCAATTCCACTAGTTATTAGGTTCAAATTCCCAGAAACTCAATTTTTTTTTTTCTGAATATAGATGGACTGACATTTACTTAACTCTATTTTGGGGAGAGTTCAGTTAGATAAAGTAAAAACTGTTAACTTTGTGGGTATGTGGTTTAGTGGTTAAAAGCATCAAGAACTTTGGGAAGTAGATCAAGACTGGTTTTGAAACAACAGGCACCAAGGCCTTGCTTCCCCATCATTCCCAGCTTCAGGACCTTGCCCTTTGCAGTTGGTGTCCAGTCTGGACTCCATTCACCAGAAAAATACTCTGATTCCCCATCGCCCATTCCCCACCCCTACATGGCGGCTAAAAGCTCAACCTGTGTACTGTATTCTGAGGCATTTCTCTTAATTGTCAGTTTCTGCCTTCCCTGGAGGTGCCTGGAAAGTGATGCTCACCTTTCTTCTCTACACTCCATGGGGCTGCCTGTGACTAACGATTGACTGATATGGCATGAGGCATAGGATCGCAGGGAAGCATCCCAGCCTCCTGGTCTCTGGGCAGGACAACCTTTATGATACAACTCATGTTCCAGAATTCATGAGATAAAGTGGAGGCTAGATGTCTCCTGAGGGCTTCCCAGGTGGCACTAGTGGTAAAGACATGCCTGCCAATGCAGGAGACACAAGAGACATGGGTTCGATCCCTGGGCCCGGAAGATCCTGCTGGAGGAGGGCATGGCAACCCACTCCAGTATTCTTGCCTGGGGAATCCCGTGGACAGAGGAGCCTGGAGGGCTATGGTCCATAGGGTTGCACAGAGTCATATATGACTGAAACGACTTAGCACACATGCATGCACGCAGGCTTCTCCTGAAGCCACACTTCTGCCTAGTTTTCTCTCCTGTTTTATTCTGTGTCCCTGGTTATCTATTCCTTCCACAATCCCATTCTTAGTAAATGACTTACCCAAGAATACAGGCAGAGAAGGAAATGGCAACCCACTCCAGTATTCTTGCCTGGAGAATCCCAGGGACGGAGGAGCCTGGTGGGCTGCCATCTAGAAGGTCGCACAGGGCTGGACACAGCTGAAGCAACTTGGCAGGAGCAGCAGCAAGAATACAGGGATCCCCATCCTGGGCTTCGCTTCCAGAGCATCCACTCTAAGATAGTAAACTTGCAGAGAGGCCTTAGTCTCTCTGTATTTATATGAGTAATAGGACCAGCCAGTGATACAACAGGGTTATTCTAATTTTTCCCGTAAGGAATGAGACCATTTTGTCTCTGACACACAGAAGTGCTAAATACAAAGACAAACTTAATCATTATCAAGGAGTAGTCTCTTCCTTTGGCTTCTCAGATCATCAACAGTGTCCATGTATTACCATCAACCTCCAGCTTCATGAAAGCTTTCTCGTTCTCACCAATATATCACTCCATCTTACTTATGTTACAAGATATCGTATCTCTATTGTTTGGTTAGTATTTAATTTAAGTAAGTAAGTAAGTAAGTAAGGTCACTCAGTCGTGTCCGACTCTTTGTGACCCCATGGACTGCAGCCCATCAGACTCCTCAGCCCATGAGATTCTCCAAGCAAGAATACTGGAGTGGGTTGCCATTTCCTTCTCCAGGGGATCTTCCCGACCCAGGGATCGAACCCAGGTCTCCTGCATTGGAGGCAGACGCTTTAATCTCTGAGCCACCAGGGAAGTCCAGTATTTAATTTAGAGCTCCTGAAGGAATGTGTTTTCCTCTTGGTTACAACACCCTGGCACTCAGCACTGTGCCTGGCACATGGTAGACAGCAAATACTTGTTTGTGGATTGAATTATAATTCTAGCCCAGATGTCAATCTGATGTGAAAACCCCCTTCACCATATCCTAGCTTCGGAAGCTGACGTCCTGGGAACACCTTCTCTGGGCCAGGCACTGTTAGTAGTTCACAGTGTACTGTTCTACTTATTCCTTACAAAACCTGGGGGAAATAATCAATCCAAGCTCATTTTTTTTTTCCTGACCATCATATCCCAAGCAAATAGAACAATGACCTAAGAGTTATAAACATTTATTAACTAAATAAATCACTCCAACATCCAAGCTTTCTCCACTATGCCGTATGATACAACCTCTTCCTGAATATTGCACTAGTAGAGAATCCAGTATTCCCTAAGGCAAGCCATTGCATCTCCAAATTGGCCACTAAAATTCATGCCTCCTCTAACTACATCTCTATTCCCCTAGCTTCCTCCAGTGGATATGAGTTCCACACCAGGTCTTATGAAGAACAAATCTCATTGTACTTTTTCATGTTGACACACTGGAAAGAACACTGACCTTGGATTCTGAAGTCCTGAACTTAGAGAGCTAGTCCTGAACCTAGCTTTTCACAGCAATGTGACCTTGGGCAATTTCCGTAGCTTCTCTCAACTTCTGGTGCCTCTCTGCAAAGCAAGATAAATGATGCCTTCTTCACATAGATTCTATGAGTCTTACATGGCTAGTGGCCAATGTATAAATATAAGAGATCATAATTCTACAAAAACTCATCAACATTGAAAAGTAGCTTAGCTCTCATGACTGCTGTCACCCCATTTGGAGGGTAATAGAATAATACTGAATATTAATGAAAAGCTGGGTATGTGTTATCTCAGTTAATTTTCAGGTCAGCCTCTGAGGCAGACATTACTATTAACCTCATTCTATGGATGGAACTTCTAAGGCAAGAGACATTAACATTAAGTAATTTCTCAAAGTCACATGACTAGTAAATAGAGCTAGATTTGTTCCCTGAACTGCCTTCTTGGCTAGCATAAGAATGTAGTACTAGCTAGTACTAGTTGGGTAGCCTAGTATCTCCAGGTTACCCCACCTTTCAGTGCAGAAGGGAGTCCTTTCTTTAAAATACTTGCTCATGAAAACAGCTAGAGCATAAAGAAAGCAAACATAGAGATTGGAACTTAAGATAAACATCAGCAAGGAGATGTAGTATGTTGAATTCAAGAATGTCCTCCCAAGATTCCTCCTCCCTGGTGTACATGCTCTATGTAATTGTCTCCTCTTGAATGTAAGCTGGACTTGTAAATGAGATGGGATATTTACCCTCTTGATTGGGTTACATTATCTGGTAAGGATAATTGCATGTGACATTATCAGGTTTTCTGAGACTTAGCATACTGGGGAGGGAGAAAGATTCTCCTACTAGTTTTGAAGTTACCTGCCATGTAGGAGGCTTAGCAAGGGACAGCAGTGGCCAGTAGTAATGGAAGTGTCCCTCAGCCAGCATCCAGCAAGGAAACAAAAGTCATGGTCCTACAGGTGCAAAGACTCAAGTTTCCCAACAAGATATCAACTTGGAAGAGGGCCCCAAGCTCCAGATGAGAACACTCTGGTTGAGAACTTGACTGCCACCCAGTGAGGGCCTGCTTGGATTCCTGTCTCAAGGAAACTGAAATAGCAGCTCAAACCAACATACTTCTACTATTTCAGTTTCCTTGAGACAGGAGTCCAAGCAGGCCTTCACTGGGTGGCAGTCAAAGTATCAGCCAGAGTGATCTCATTGACAAAATTACTTAATGTCTCTTGCCTTAGATGTCCCATCCATAGAATGAGGTTAATAGTAATGTCTGCCTCAGAAGCTAACCTGAAAATTAACTGAGTTAATACATACCCAGCTTTTCATTAATACTCAGTATTATTCTATTACCTCTAAATGGGGTGACACCAGTCATGAGAGCTAAGCTACTTTTCAATGTTGATGAGTTTTTGTAGAATTATGATCTCTTATATTTGTACATTGGTCACTAGCAATGCAAGACTCATAGAATCTATGTGAAGAAGGGATCATTTATCCACAGTGATCAATGCAAAAAAACAGAGGAAAACAACAGAATGGGAAAGACTAGAGATTTCTTCAAGAAAATTAGAGATACTAAGGGAACATTTCATGCAAAGATGGGCTCAATAAAGGACAGAAATGGTATGGACCTAACAAAAGCAGAAGATAATAAGAGGTTGTAAGAATACACAGAAGAACTCTACAAAAAAGATCTTCACAACCCAGATAATCATGATGGTGTGATCACTCACCTAGAGCCAGACATCCTGGAATGTGAAGTCAAGTGGGCCTTAGAAAGCATCATTACAAACAAAGCTAGTGGAGGAGATGGAATTCCAGTTGAGCTATTTCAAATCCTGGAAGATGATGCTGTGAAAGTGCCGCACTCAATGTGCTAGCACATTTGGAAAACTCAGCAGTGGCCACAGGACTGGAAAAGGTCAATTTTCATTCCAATCCCAAAGAAAGGCAATGCCAAAGAATGCTCAAACTACTGCATAATTGCACTCATCTCACATGCTAGTAAAGTAATGCTCAAAATTCTCCAAGCCAGGCTTCAGCAATACGTGAACCGTGAACTCCCTGATGTTCAAGCTGGTTTTTAAAAAGGCAGAGGAACAGAGATCATATTGCCAACATCTGCTGGATCATCGAAAAGAGTTCCAGAAAAACATCTATTTCTGCTTTATTGACTATGCCAAAGCCTTTGACTGTGTGGATCACAAGAAACTGTGGAAAATTCTGAAAGAGATGGGAATACCAAACCACCTGACCTGCCTCTTGAGAAACTTGTATGAAGGTCTGGAAGCAACAGTTAGAACTGGACATGGAACAACAGACTGGTTCCAAATAGGAAAAGGAGTACGTCAAGGCTATATATCATCACCTTGCTTATTTAACTTATATGCAGAGTACATCATGAGAAACGCTGGACTGGAAGAAGCACAAGCTGGAATCAAGATTCCTTGGAGAAATATCAATAACCTCAGATATGCAGATGATACCACTCTTATGGCAGAAAGTGAAGAGGAACTAAAAAGCCTCTTGGAGGAGAGTGAAAAAGTTGGCTTAAAGCTCAACATTCAGAAAACGAAGATCATGGCACCTGGTCCCATCACTTCATGGGAAATAGATGCGGAAACAGTAGAAACAGTGGCTGACTTTATTTTGGGGGGCTCAAAAATCACTGCAGATGGTGAATGCAGTTATTAATCAAAAGACTCTTACTCCTTGGAAGAAAAGTTATGACCACCCTAGATAGCATATTCAAAAGCAGAGACATTACTTTGCCAACAAAGGTCCGTCTAGTCAAGGCTATGGTTTTTGCAGTAGTCATGTATGGATGTGAGAGTTGGACTGTGAAGAAAGCTGAGTGCCGAAGAATTGATACTTTTGAACTGTGGTATTGGAGAAGACTCTTGAGAGTCCCTTGGACTGCAAGGAGATTGAACCAGTCCATTCTGAAGGAGATCAGCCCTGGGATTTCTTTGGAAGGAATGATGCTAAAGCTGAAACTCCAGTACTTTGGACACCTCATGCAAAGAGTTGACTCATTGGAAAAGACCCTGATGCTGGGAGGGATTGGGGGCAGGAGGAGAAGGGAACGGCAGAGGATGAGATGGCTGGATGGCATCACCAACTCAATGGACATGAGTTTGAGTGAACTCCGGGAGTTGGTGATGGACAGGGAGGCCTGGCGTGCTTCAGTTCATGGGGTCTCAAAGAGTTGGACACACCTGAGCGACTGAACTGAAATGAATAATAGAAAATTCCCCGGTTGTTCAGATGGTAAGGAATCTGCTTGCAATGTATAATATCCCTGGGTGGGGAAGATCCCCCGGAGAAAGGAATGACTACTCACTCCAGTATTTTTGCCTGGAGGATTCCATGGGCAGAGGAGCCTGGTGGGCTACAGTCCATGGGGTTGCAAAGAGTCAGACGACACTGTGCAACTCACACACACACACACACACACACACACACTACAAAGTCTTAAATCTACTTTTTAGCCATTCTTCTCAATTTATACTCACTTTTATATACTCTCTATTGAAAACAAACAAAATGCATGACTTTTTTGCTACCCAAGGAATACATGTTCTTTGTATGAAAACTGAATCCTTTAAGTAAGATTATAAATAATCACTGCCAATATTTTTGTCTGCTTCAGATTTTTCCAACACATAACTATGTGTATTAAAAATAAATTATATATTTTTGATAACTCACTCAACAGCCTGATGGTAAACATAAGCTGATACCCATCCACTGATAAACTTGAAAGAGAACTTAGAAATAATTTAAGCTAATCTTCTTGTTTTATGGAAGAAGGGTGTGAGTTCTAGAGGAGTCAAGTCACTGTTAATGCTGAATTTATAATGGATGAGAACTCAGAACTACCCCTTAATACCTTCCACACTGTATGTCTGATATCATATCACTTGTGTATCTCCCCTCCAGAGAGTTTGGTCCCCAGAGGAAGTCCTGTTGCTCCCTACAAAGCCACTGCCTCACAGTGTTTTGCAGGAAGCCAATATCTAGGTGACAGCGGCTGAGTAAAGTTAAAGTCTTCATTTAGTAATCATTTTGGTGCAATGGGAAAAAACAACAAAAGCTAGGTAGACTTGGATTCTGGGCTTAACTGATGGTGCAGAGGTAAAGGAATCCACCTGCCAATGCAGCAGAAGTAACAGATTCAGTTTCAATCCCTGGGTCGGGAAGATACCTTGGAGTAGGAAATGGTAAGCCAATCCAGTATTCTTGCCTGGAAAATTCCATGGACTGAGGAGCCTGGCAGGCTGCAGTCTCTGGGGCCACAAAGAGCAGGATATGACTGAGTGTGCACACGCACACGCACACACCTAGTATTATAATTACCCATTGTGATGTTACAATTACTCTAAAACTTGGAGTCTTGCAACATTTATTATCTCTGGTAGTGCTGAGGGTGGGCTTAGAAATTCTGGCCAGTTCTTCCTCAGATGTTCACCCACTTGCATTCAGATGGTGGCTAGGATTGAAGCTGCCTGAAGGCTGAGCTGGGTTGGAGATCCAAGACAGCTTTATTAATGACATGTTTGATGCCTTTATATTTTGTGGCTCCAAAATCAGTGCAGATGGTGACTGCAGCCATGAACGTAAAAGATACTTGCTCCTTGGAAGAAAAGCTATGACCACCCTAGACAGCATATTAAAAAGCAGAGACATCACTTTGCTAATAAAGATCTGTCAGGTCAAAACTATGGTTTTTCCAGTAGTCATGTATGGATGTGAGAGTTGGACCATAAAGAAAGGTGAGTGCTGAAGAATTGATGCTTTTGAACTGTGGTGTTGGAGAAGACTCTTGAGAGTCCCTTGGACTGCAAGGAGATCCAACCAGTCCATCCTAAAGAAAATCAGCCCTGAATATTTATTAGAAGGACTGATGTTGAAGCTGAAACTCCAACACTTTGGCCACCTGATGCAAAGAACTGACTCATTTGAAGAGAACCTGATGCTGGTAAAGATTGAAGGCAGGAGGAGAAGGGGACAACAGAAGATGAGATGGTTGGATGGCATCACTGACTCAATGGACTTGAGTTTGAGCAAGCTCTGGGAGGTGGTAATGGACAGGGAGCCTGGTATGCTGTAGTCCATGGAGGCACAAAGTAGGGACATGAATGAGCGACTGAACTGACTGACTGACTGACTTGATGCCTCAGTTGGAATGACTGCTATGCCTGGGGGCTGGCTGGGTCTCCCTCCCTCTGCCCTCACTGTGACCTACTTGTGCTTCCTTACCATAGCAGACTTAAGGTGGAAACTTTTCTATGGTACCTGACTTTCCCCAGAATGAGTGTTCTAAAAGAGCAAAGCCAAAGTTGCAAGTGTTACCTAGAGAAACTGCTGCTACACGGTATTGTTACAGTGGGGCCAGCCCAGATTCAGTAGGAAAGGACTATTTAAGGAGCTGAATAATGGAAGGCGTGGTTCACTGAGGGGACCTCTTTGGAGACTAGCTGCCATGCTTGGTTGTTCCTTGACAATAAAATGGACAGAACACCTACTTAATGGATTTTTGGTCATATTTAAAAGAGAGATTAATATAGGTATGAGCTTTCATGAATCTTAGAATCCATTATACATACGCAAGGTATCATTATTAAAAGTCTTCAGGCCAACTATGTAATTTCAACTATTTTGACCTAAAGCATTTGCCTATTTTCAGTCCAATCTTTTGATTGTGTGTGATGGTGATTAAGTGATTTTGCATGAATCATTTGTTCCATGATACTTACACTGTGTTTTTATTATAGCCCAACCAAACCTTATGAGGAGAAAAGATACACTTAGAACAAATTGTCAACTGGGTCAGCAGGGAAATTTTGTCCTCTGTGTAGGCAGAGCTACAGGACCTCTCAGATAATCTGTCAAACACAAAAGAAAGTTACCGAGACATTTAATACTGCATATTAGAAGCTGTGTACAGCATTCTAAAAAGAATGCATGGCAGATTCCATTTCTACTTTCTTTAATTTGGAAGTTCTATCTTTAGTAGCGATTTACATTTTCCACACAATTAAAGACTCTACCTAGTTTTGATTTGCACTTGAAGTATCCAATTCAGCTGTGATTTACATTTTTTCCTCTATTTATCTGTTTCCCAGTTTAAAAAAAAAAAAACACTAAGTCTAAACTTGACATTAATTGGGGTAATACTGGACAAATGTGATTAACTACTTCAGAAGATCAATTTGCTCATATGTTAAATAGGAATAAGATACTATTTAAGGAATTCTTGTGCATATTAAAGGCCACAAGCACAGACAGGCACGCGGTAGGCACTCAACACACGTGCATTCATTGTTCTTTAACACACTCTTTGTAGATCCCTTCAAAAGATCTGTAATAAAGAACCGGCTATTGGAAACAGAAGAGCCCCTTGGTATCACTGCCAAATCAGTGAAATTTTGTTGTGCCTCTAAATATAAGCAGCCACATAAATCCAGGCCATTGACAAGCAAACACAATTTTTGAGACAATTACCTGAATGATAAAGGTCTATTTGTTTTTCTGAAGTATTTAAGTATTGAAGAAGATAAGTCTGAATGTTCTCTTCCTTTCTTTTCTATACATGTCAGATGCAGATTAAAGGTATTTTAAAAAGAAAATCTCTTCCACTAAATAGTTTGGAAATTCACCTGTTTTGGTAGAGAAGGCTGCTAACTATTTTCTAAGGACATAAAATTACTGTTTTTCAATTAGCTGCCATTTCTCTCATCTGTGTGTGTGTGTCTGTGTGTGTGTCTGTGTGATCTGTACCATAATCAGTTAAGTTCTCCCATCTCCCAGTGTAAGAACTTTGAAAAGGAAACTTGAAAGAGTTTGAAATTTCAAGGGATATTTTACCCATGCTTGTCATCTATCTATTAAAATCCAATCTTTTATTTATAATCACCCACTGTTAGAAACTGGAGAAATAAATGGCAACCCACTCCAATACTCTTACCTGGAAAATCCCATGGATGGAGGAGCGTGGTAAGCTACATTCCATGGGGTCGCAAAGAGTCGGACACGACTGAGCAACTTCACCTTCACTTTCACTGGTAGAAACAATTCAAGTGTCCACACACAGGTGACCTGGTAAACCAATGTGTTCTCTAAATACAATAAAAAGCTATTCAGTTGCGGAAAGGAATGAATTCTTATATATGCACAACATGGATGAACCTTGAAAGCTTTATGCTGACGGAACTAAACCAAACACAGAAGAACAAACACTGTATGATTTCAATTATAGGAAATAAATAATTGATCAAATTCATAAAGACAGAAAGACAATTAGAGGTGATCAGGGGCTGGAGGTGAAGGACAAATGAACAGCTATTATTTAATGAGAAGAAAGTTTCCGGTACAGGGCTTCCTGGGTAGCTCAGTAGTAAAGAATCCGTCTGTCAACACAGGAGATGGGAGTTCTATCCCTGGGTCAGGAAGATCCTTTGGAGAAGGAAATGGAAACCCACTTCAGTATTCTTGCCTGGGAAATCTCACAGATAGAGGACCTGGTGGGCTACAGTCCATGGAGTTGCAAAAGAGTGAGACACAGCTGAGTGAGTCAAGAGCAACAGCAAAGTTTATGCTCAGATGACAAAGTTTTGGAAATAGGCAGTGGTGACCAGTGTACATTTTTTTTGGAAATAGTGATTACTGATATAATTAAAGTGTAGGCTTAAAAATGGTTAAAATTTATGTTATATTTCTTATCACTTTATTTATATATATATATATATGGACATAAATTCAACCTTAGGATCTATATTAACTTTTTACTTAATTGCAAGCAAGTCAACCATGTTCTTAATTCATCTGCAATTTATGCAGGTGGACTTTCATAAAAGTATTAAATCCATGTATCACCAATCATTACATAACAATTCTAGTTTATAATTGCTGTATTATATATAAATTTATAGATGGAAGATAAACATGATACTTATTGTACAGCAGGCCTAATTGGGTCCACTTTTCATGTGCCTAACTGGTGACTTATCTTGAGACCAAATACATCATTTACAGTTATAATTTAAGCTACTGTACACAGTTTTACATTGTGGTGTTGAAGAAGACTCTTGAAATTCCCTAGGACTGCAAGGAGATCAAGCCAGTCCATCCTAAAGAAAATTAGTCCTGAATATTCATTGGAAAGACTGATGCTGAAGCTGAAGCTCCAAAACTTTGTCAACTGATGGGAAGAACTGATGCACTGGAAAAGACCCTGATGCTGGGAAAGATTGAAGGCAGGAGGAGAAGGGAATGACAGAGGATGAGATGGTTGGATGGCATCACCAACTTGATGGACATGAGTTTGAGCAAGCTCCAGGAGTTGGTGATGGATAGGGAAGCTTGGTGTGCTGCAGTCCATGGGGTCACAAAGAGTTGGACAAGACTGAGTGACTGAACTGAACACAGTTTTCCAATCCCTCCCATGAGATTATTTTCTCTCCAAATGGTGCTCTTCCCAACCTTCCTGTGAAATGTTCAACATCACAACCTTAGGGTATCTGCATCATCCAGGATGAAAATTAACCCATGACACTCTCAGTTCTGTTTGACAATAATTTCTCATCATGAGTTGGGACTAACTGATCAAACTGTTGGAAATAAATGATAAAAAAAGATTACCTCCTTATAAGCAAAAACAAATTATATACACATTTAGAGTGTCTGCCTTGTATAGGAATAGGTTGTTCACCAACATGTTGGTTAAGGTCAACCCAGAAGACCCATCAATGTGCTTGTATTTTCTTCCTAAGGATGTTGTAACAAATTACATGCTCAGCCACTCAATCGTATCTGACTCTGGGACTCCATGGACTGTAGCCTGTCAGGCTCCTCTGTCCATAGGATTCCCAGGCAAGAATAGTGGAGTGGATTGCTGTTTCCTTCTCCAGGGCATCTTCTCAACTGCGACTCCTGCATTGGCAAGTGATTTCTTTACCATTGAGCCACCTGGGAAGCCCAGCAAGGAGTGTAGCTGTTTACAAAATGGAGGTGGTGGATGGGAGTTTTCATTTTAACAGCTCTGAGTTTTGACCTGGAGCTTGTTTCTGCCTCCCAGCCCTGGGCAGGTTGAGAAATGGGACCAGAAAAGGCAGACTTGTTTCCACTCAGTTTCTTTTCTCTCCAGAGCATCCTGTCCTGTTGCCTCTTTTCACAGTTTGTGTCTCTGGGTCTGCATGCTGAAATCCTAGTGTAGGTACCATGGGCATTCTTTTCAATTCATGCAGTGCATTGCAAGAGGTCTCTAATGTTTGCAAAATGGAAACACAGCGTCTGTCCTAGAGGAGCCTACGGCCCAGGAGAAGGGATGTGACCACATATCCTGCCAGCTGTGATAGAAAAGTGGACAGAGAGGAGGTAAGAGGGGACATGGCAGTCACCGGGATGCGGGAAGGCATCATAGAACATTTGCTCCAGGTCTTGAAGATGGCCCTGAGTTTGTCTCCATCCACCACTGACTGAAGCCCCCATTCTTAAGTGGATTCTTGAATAAATATGCAAGGTTTTCGTGAATTTCATTCCACCCCACCCCAACCAATGTTGTCAATCATCGTTAGATGTACAAGTCACCAAGGTAGCTTTTTGAAACGCATGACTCTACCATCTCCACTTTCAACAGATCCTGATTCACAGCAAGGGGTGGGTAGGGTCCTTTGGATTCTGAGTTTTTGTTGATTGGTTGGCTGGGTGGTTAGTTTTAAGGCATCACAGATTATGACACAGGGCATGATTGACTCTTTGTTCTGTCAGTTGGATCTGGAGAAGAGGTGGTTCCAAAGCTTGAGAATGTATCCCCACTTGATGGAATTGAGGCAGTGCCCCCATAATGATTGAAGGCACAGCCCCAGAGTCAAGCTGTTGGTCTCAAATCTCAAGCTCTTCTCTTTCCAGCTGTATTACCCTGGGCAAGTTACTTGATTCCCTTTGCTTCATGTCATCAGCATCAATATGG
The DNA here is from genome assembly GCA_006408695.1 of Aepyceros melampus. Lineage (NCBI taxonomy): Eukaryota > Metazoa > Chordata > Mammalia > Artiodactyla > Bovidae > Aepyceros > Aepyceros melampus. Next base: position 194,942 of record SJXQ01012823.1, on the reverse strand, counting down.
CCAATGTTAAGACACCTCCTCACTTGGCTACATGAGAGCTGACTAATTTAACATGTGGAAAGCTGTTAAGAACAGTGTTTCCTGGACTACATGATTCATAAATGTTAGCCATGATTATTACTTCACTTGAAATTAGATCTCTGCTCAGATATCACCTCCCTATAAGGGCTTCCTCTATTCTGCAACTATTTTTTTTCTACTCTGTTTTATTTATCTTCATAGAACTGATCATTACTGGAGATGATATACATTTGTTTTCAGATTATATAATATATAATTGAAATAAGAGAGACTGTTTATATAAATATATATACAGATGTGTAATTTGTTCAATTGAATAAATATATTTGTAATAGTAATATATTACTATATCATAATATTTATAATAGTAATATATTACTAGTCTCTCTTATTTAACTTTTTGTGCCAGATGGAATTTATTCAATCATTCCATGGATATTAACTGACTACCTTGTGGGCCAGACACTGTTCACAGGGTAAGGAATGCAACAGTGGATAAAAAGCAAACTTTTTTCCATCGAGAAGCTTTCCTTTGGTGTTGGCTTATTGCCCTTCCCTGCTAGAATTCCAACACCATGAGAGTAGGGATTTTGCATCTTCCATTCCTTCCTGAACCCTCAGAGCCAGCAGAGCGTCTGAGCCCTACTGTTAATATTTAGTGAATGAATGAACAAATGATCTTTCATCCAGCACATAGAAATTGACACCAGGGAGGAAAGAGTCTCTGACAGAGAAACCTGAGGATCTCTAACAGAGAACGGGAAATTGAATTCTCCTATTTCACTCTCATGATTCCTTGGGGTCTATGTTTGTCCTTATGTTCGGCTATGGACAGTGAGAACCAGAGACATCCAGTAGTTACTCAAGGACACACAGCTAGACAGAAGCAGAGTCTATTTGACCCCCCAGCTCAATACTCTACATACTGTATCTGCAGAACAGCACAAGCTTACTGATTAGTGATTGAAAGAAACAAGTGAAGGATTGGCGAGGACCTCAGTGACACACGCAGTTTCTCTACACTCTCAGTACCACCACTGTACTCCATGTAAAGCAGACGTTGGGATGAACAGCTAGGGTTTAGATACCTGAAAGTATAAATCATCTCATAAAAGAAGGAGAAAAAGACGAAGGAGGAGGGATTCAGGGAGACAAGGAAAAGGAAGAAGAGAAAGAAGAGACTAACAGAGTCGGGACATTTAATTGACTGTTGGCTTACATCAGTATTTCATCCCGGCCTGCAGTTCTGCACTTGATGCTGTTTACCATCTAGAGGGATTTCTCACTGGTTTCTTCGGCCCGATTCTTACGCACTCTTCAGCTGGAAGCCAAGATTCTCCTCCCATGCGGGTGGCTCCCTCACATTCACTGCAGTCCCTCGATGTCTGTCCAGAGCCCAGCTCCCCTGGCCAGTGGCCAGGAATTCAAACAAGCATAAAAATGAAGTACATTTATACAAGTGGGTGGCTAGACTCTGCATTTGAAGTCTGGACCAGAAAATCACGGAGCACGCCTTCCCTTCATCTAATCTGTTGTTTATCTAGACAACAGGGGACTATGGGAAGTGCGGCACAAAGTTCCAGTCCATCCATTCACTGGCTCTGTGGTTTTAGACACACGTTGTCATCTCTCTGAAGCCTGAGATTTCCTTCTTTACTGCAGTCCCTCGATGTCTGTCCAGAGCCCAGCTCCCCTGGCCAGTGGCCAGGAATTCAAACAAGCATAAAAATGAAGTACATTTATACAAGTGGGTGGCTAGACTCTGCATTTGAAGTCTGGACCAGAAAATCACGGAGCACGCCTTCCCCTCATCTAATCTGTTGTTTATCTAGACAACAGGGGACTATGGGAAGTGCGGCACAAAGTTCCAGTCCATCCATTCACTGGCTCTGTGGTTTTAGACACACGTTGTCATCTCTCTGAAGCCTGAGATTTCCTTTTTTGGAAAGGGTTGTAGAACTACATGATCTTTAAGTCCCTGGAAAGTTCTAGAGTGTTGTAACTTCTCCTAGGTAAAAAAGAAGAAGAACGTTTTGTCTTTGCTTCCTCCCTTCTTTTCCCTTTCTTACTCCTTTTTCTTTCTTTTCTTCTTCTTTATGCCAAGATTTTAAGTCACAGTCTGCTGTGGCTGAAATTAGTACCTTAAATTTTTGAAACTGCTTTGGGTAGAAGCCAGAAAAAATAATCTCTTAAAAACTGCTACCATTTTGTTTTGCTCTTAGAGGAGGGAACTGAAGGGCTCCTTTGTTGCCTGTGTCCTGAGAACCTCTATTTACAAATTTTTGGAGAGTCACTCACCCCTCCATCCTGACAGAATATAGAGACAGGATTTCAGCATGGGTTTGGAGGTGCAAACCCATTTTCATTTCATGTCTCGTTGATCAGTCACTTGTCGGGTGTGAATGGTTAGGTCAGGCTGTCTTGGTCTAGAGTTGGAGCCTTGAACGTTCTGCAAACTATACCTTATTGCTATAGAAATGGAGGTGATGTTTTAATGTTTGCTTTTAGAAACTTGCATACAGGAGAGGGGCCATGGAAGAGGGTAGCTGAAGGTACTAATTTCATGGGAGAGTGTGAAATTTTGGGTAGAATAGGGTTTCCTTAAGATCAATGAAAAAGTGCCCCTGAATAGGATGGTGTCCACTATCCACATCCCTGCCCTTTCCTCCCCAGCCATACAGATATTGGTTGTCAAGCCTTTTAGATTCAAGACTGTTGCTATTATATCATACATTGTATGATACAACCTAAAGCTTAACCAGACAAATAACCCACAGAGCTATAACAATGAGTTGATAACTGTGAGCATGTTATACTCCTTTTGGGGATCCAAGAAAGAATTGGAAGATGCTGATGAGAGGAGATAAGATCCTATAATCAACCCAGGAGGGTTCAATAGCACCATGATTTTGGACTGCATGAGGTGAGAACTTGCTTGGATTCAGCATTCATGTCTTTGGTATACTTTGTGTCCTTGAACCTTGAATATGACTCCTTAGAGGAGAGGACCTTGAGGCTGGGGTCTGAGCCAGGATTGTCTCACCTTACAGTCAGCTCTCCCCATCACATAACACTGACAACATCTCCTCTTTTGCTCTGCTCTTGTCCCTGTCCGGCATGTGTATCATTTTAATATATACATAATCATATCACACTATGTATTTTATTGTCACTCTGCTAGAGACAATGGGCCCTTCCTACTGAAGACCTTGACATATTCACAGTGTACAAAACAACAACTAATGTTTACAACACTTCAGGCTTGGTTCCTCTTCCTATGAAACATTCTTGCAGTTTGAAAACTTTATCTAACTCTTGTTCCAGAACTGTGGGGGGATGATAGAATTGAGGTTTTAAATGTAGAGGAATCTGCTGTTTCCTTGACAATCTTATCTCATAATTCAAACAATTTCAAGTTTTTAATTTTTTTTATTTTTATTTTTAAATTAATTTTTATTTTTTAGTTTGCTTTATAATACTGTATTCATTTTGCTATACATCGACATGAATCAGCCACGAGTGTACATGAACTCCCAATCCTGACCCCCACCTCTCCCCTCCTGCCTCACACCATCTCTCTGGATTGTCCCCGTGCATCAGTCTCAAGCATCCTGCATCCTGCATCGAACCTAGACCGGCGATTCATTTCACTTATGATATCATACATGTTACACTGCCACTCTCCTAAATCATCCCACCCTCTGCCTCTCCCACACAGTCCAAAAGGCTGTTCTATACATCTGTCTCTTTTGCTGTCTCGCGTACAAGTTTATCATTACCATCTTTCTAAATTCCATATATATGTGTAAGTATACTGTATTGGTGTTTTTCTTTCTGGGTTACTTCACTCTGTATAATCGGCTCCAGCTTCATCCACCTCATTAGAACTGATTCAAATGTGTTCTTTTTAAAGGCTGAGTAATACTCCATTGTGTATATGTACAGAGCTTTCTTATCCATTCATCTTCTCATGGACATCTAGGTTGCTTCCATGTCCTGGCTATTATAAACAGTGCTGCCATAAACGTTGGGGTACACGTGTCTCTTTCAATTCTGGTTTCCTCAGTGTATATGCCCAGCAGTGTGATTGCTGGGTCATAAGACAGTTCTATTTGCAATTCTTTAAGGAATCTCCACATTGTTCTCCATAGTGGCTGTACTAATTTGCATTCCCACTAACCGTGTAAGAGGGTTCCCTTTTCTCCACACCCTCTCCAGCATTTATTGCTTGTTGACTTTTGGATCGCAGCTATTCTGACTGGTGTGAAATGGTACCTCATTGTGGTTTTGATTTGCATTTCTCTGATAATGAGTGATGTTGAGCATCTTTTCATGTGTTTGTTAGCCATCCGTATGTCTTCTTTGGAGAAATGTCTATTTAGTTCTTTGGCCCATTTTTTGATTGGGTCATTTATTTTTCTGGAATTGAGCTGCATAAGCTGCTTGTATATTTTTGAGATTAGTTGTATGTCAGTTGCTTCATTTGCTATTATTTTCTCCCATTCAGAAGGCTGTCTTTTCACTTTGCTTATAGTTTCCTTTGTTGTGCAGAAGCTTTTAATTTTAATTAGATCCCATTTGTTTATTTTTGCTTTTATTTCCAGTATTCTGGGAGGTGGATCATAGAGGATCCTGCTTTGATTTATGTCAGAGAGTGTTTTGCCTATGTTCTCCTCTAAGAGTTTTATAGTTTCTTGTCTTACATTTAGATCTTTAATCCATTTTGAGTTTATTTTTCTGTATGGTGTTAGAAAGTTTTCTAGTTTCTTACTTTTACAAGTGATTGACCAGTTTTCCCAGCACCACTTGTTAAAGAGATTGTCTTTAATCCACTGTATATTCTTGCCTCCTTTGTCGAAGATAAGGTGTCCATATGTGTGTGGATTTATCTCTGGGCTTTCTATTTTGTTCCATTGATCTATATTTCTGTCTTCAAGTTTTTAAGTGGTACACTTGTGATATAATTGCATGCTAAGTTACTTCAATCATGTCTGACTCTTTTCAACTCTATGGACCATAGCTCAGCAGGCTTCTCTGTCCATGGGTTTCTCCAGGCAAGAATACCGGAGTGGATTGCTATGCCGGCCTTCAGAAGATCTTCTTGACTCAGGGATCAAACCCATATATCCTGTGTCTCCTACATTGGCAGGCGGGTTCTTTATCACTAGCACCACCTGGGAAGTCACTATCAGTCAGTTCAATTCAGTTCAGTTTAGTCACTCAGTCGTGTCCTACTCTTTGTGACCGCATGAATCACAGCATGCCAGGCCTCCCTGTCTACCACCAACTCCCAGAGTTCACTCAGACTCACGTCCATTGAGTCCGTGATGCCATCCAGCCATCTCATCCTCCGTCATCCCCTTCTCCTCCTGCCCCCAATCCCTCCCAGCATCAGGGTCTTTTCCAATGAGTCAACTCTTCCCATGAGGTGGTCAAAGTACTGGAGTTTCAGCTTTAGTATCATTCCTTCCAAGAAGACCCAGGACCAATCTCCTTTAGAATGGACTGGTTGGATCTCCTTGCAGTCCAAGGGACTCTCAAAAGTCTTCTCCAACACCACAGTTCAAAAGCATCAGTTCTTTGGCACTCAGCTTTCTTCACAGTCCAACTCTCACATCCATATATAACCACTGGCAAAACCATAGCCTTGACTAGACAGACTTTTGTTGGCAAAGTAATGTCTCTGCTTTTGAATATGCTCTCTATGTTGCTCATAACTTTCCTTTCAAAGAGTAAGCATCTTTTAATTTCATGGCTGCAATCACCATCTGCAGTGATTCTGGATCCCCCCAAAATAAAGTCTGACACTGTTTCCATTGTTTCCCCATCTATTTCCCATGACGTGATGGGACCAGATGCCATGATCTTCGTTTTCTGAATGTTGAGCTTTAAGCCAACTTTTTCACTCTCCTCTTTCATTTTCATCAAGAGGCTTTTTAGTTCCTCTTCACTTTAAGGGTGGTGTCACCTGCATATCTGAGGTTATTATATTTCTCCCAGAAATCTTGATTCTAGGTTGTGCTTCTTCCAGCCCAGCGTTTCTCCTGATGTACTCTGCATATAAGTTAAATAAGCAGAGTGACAATATACAGCCTTGACATCACTATAGACAGTCATTAATAAATGTAAATGGGTTTTTGAAATTTAGATAAAAGTCAGTAAATAAAAAGAAGAGAAACTATGCAGAAAGCAGGGAGATGGTGTTGGTGACTGCACTTTGGTAGCTGGCTGGTATTTGCATGGAGTTCAAGTTACATGTGTTGACTGTGACCCTTAGGGGAGTGTTAGTTATTCCCCAGTTTCATATCTTGATGGTTGTCCATTGATGGAAGGTAAGTTTCCTTTGGAATTCTTAAATGTGGCATTCAAAGCCTTTTGCAAAATTGGTCCAACTTTATCTTCCTAATCCCTTTCTCTTCTCCTCTATTTGACCACATTTTAAGACAGAAGAGTACCTGACACACGAGCCAATTTTCCAAAACAGGCCACATTTTTGCATGCCTCTGTGCCTTGCTCAAAGCAAGTCCCTCCCTTTGCTCCCCATTGTTGGCCTCCATGGCTTTCAGAGCCCTGCTTGTATTTAACTTCCCCTGGTCCTCATGGGTAGAGGGACTTAGCGCCTCCATGACACCCTCGAAGCGTTTTCTAAGAACGGTCTCCATGGGGCAGGCCCAGCCGTCCAGTGTCATGGTCACTCCTAGGCCCAAGTCCCCAGCTAAGAAGAACACCGTCCAGCTAAGAAGAACACCGTGAGTACCTGTGTCACCTTGACTCCCTTGGACCTCACACAGCAATGGCCTCATGGCCACTGCTCAAAAAGGTGTGTTGAAAGAATATTTGCATAGTTCATACATAGTTCATAGGTATTGGTATTCCTCCAGCTGCCTTCGTTTAACATTTTCTTTCTCCACTTGAGAGGAGGACTTGCTTTTGAATCCCAGGGCATCCCAAGGGCAGAGCAGAGAGAGATGTCCTCCCTGAGTGTGTGTACTGAAGTGCACACTGTTTGATGTATTTAAATTTAGCTTTAGATATTATAATGTTTGACATATACTCCAATGTCCATTGCTCAAGTGTAGTTATCTGAAATTGGATTATTTTAAACTTATTTCTATGAAAATGTTCCCCATGCAAAATGCTTGCCTAAACTTAACTAGACAGTGTATTAAAAAGCAGAATCACTGTCAACAAAGATATGTATAGTTAAAATATTATTTTTCCAGTAGTTATATATGGATGTGATAGTTGAACCATAAAGAAGTTTGAGTGTCAAAGAATTGATGCTTTTAAACTATGGTGCTAGAGAAGACCCTTGAGAGTCCCTTGGAAAGCAAAGAGATCAAACCAGTCAATCCTAAAGGAAATCAGTCCTGAATATTCATTGAATGGACCGATGATGAAGCTGAAGTTCCAATATTTGACCACCTGATGTGAAGAGCTGACTCATTTGAAAAGACCCTGATGCTGGAAAGATTGAGGGGAACAGGAGAAGAGGGTGGCAGAAGATGAGATGGTTAGATAGCATCACTGACTCAGTGGCCATGACTTTGAGCAAACTCTGAGAGACGATGAAGGACAGGGGAGCCTGGCGTGCTAAGTTCATGGGGATGCAAAGTGTCTGACACAACTTAGGGACTAAACAACAACTAACTAATTGACTTTCTGGGAAACATCTTCCTGTGCTGTTTGTAGCACCCCTTTAGACTAACTGAGTCTGTTGTCTTCTAGGATTTGGCTTTCCATATCATCTCAGCCCACAGCGTTCTAAAATGAGCCAACCAGAGGGCATCCCCTGGCTTCTGTCTCTGGTTTTCATCAGGTTCTTCTCTGATGAAAGAGTTTCTTCCCTCCCCATACTCTGCTTAGCATTTTCACTTCCAGTCACCCCTCTCTACCTTCCTGTGCCCTAAACATGGGATAATTCTGTAGCTTCCCTGACTTACACAAGCACCATTATGCCAGATTAAGACCAGACTGTCCTGAACACAATGCGCAGTCCTTGACAGCAGCCATGCCATGCCTCTGGGTGTCAGTTTGCGAGACAAGATGTCCTTATAGCATCCATTACTCTACCAGGGAAATGAATGCTATCCTTCATATTGAGCAACTGCCTCTATACTCTTTTCTCACTCATATTTGTCGGGGGCCAGCGTGAGGAATCCCACCTGTGACAGGGTCACGTGGCAAACTCAGATGGCAGGGCAATTTGAGTCATCGGATTTCTCCCTAGTTTTTCCTGAACATGTGCCCCCCACAATAAGAATTTGTCTGTTTTCCCATTATTTTCTAATTTTCTCTGGAAAAAGTTAATTCTGAGCTTTGGTTTCCTGCATTTGAAAGTGTTTCAGCCCAACCCCCCTTTGATAACACTCTAGCCTGGCTAAACAGGGTCCCCTGACTTTTTGCAAGCTTGTGAATTGCTCACAACCTCCCAACTGTGAGAGGCACAAAAGCCTTAAAGTATCATAAAGTTTCAGAGCCATTTCAAATTCATATTGGTGACAGGATTTCACGGTTGACTCAATGATTGCTGCCAGACTTCCTTATTTTTTTATCTATCAGGCACCCAGGAAGATGTAATCAATACATATGGGATATGGAAAAGGATATCTAGTAGTTTTGATGTTAGCAATACTAGACTTTTGCTATAAATCACTGTACTTCCTTTTATTACAAACTGCTGTATTTTTATTTAGTGTTCTCTGAGAGTGGCATTCAGTATCTGGGGCATGGAGGCTCGCCATGTCTACTTACCTGTCCCGGCTGCTAAGATCACTAAGAGAGAGAGCCCGGGGTGGAGCACTCTCTGATATTCAAACGGACGCCGGTGGCCTAACGTAGATGTGCAAACCTCTTGTCTCGAGATTTTATTGGCTTTCCACGTAAACCAAGTTATTCAGCCTTCTTTTCTCCATCTTAATTTTCCTACTATACTATTTCTTCCTAATCTATTCTTATATTTCTAAATAAATAAGTTTTTCCTCGCCGACGCCGTACCCCCTTCGAATTCCCTGGATCCACCGGGGCTGGACCCCGGCACATATTCTCTTGCCTTCCTATGAAACAAAGAAAATATTCTCCAGCCTCCATAGAGCAAGCTTTCTTGACCTTGGCACTCTTGACATTTGGAGCTGGATAATTCTCCATTGGGGCTGGAAGGGCTCTGTTGTACATTGTAGGATCTTTACTAGCCCATACTAGGTGCCAGTAGCACGGCTCCATCCTACCTTCTGGTGACATTTAAAAATACTTTCTGATTTTGCAAAATGTTACCCAGGGGTGCAAAATTGCTCCCGGATGAGAAATACTGCTCCAGAGAAGAGACACAATCCTCAAACCTCACTCCTTCAAACATTTTAATATGCCAGAGGCCCTCTGAATTTTTTAAAGGGCTTCAGTGTTTTGGAAGCAAAAGTAGCAACTTAGAGTGTTTTCTATTTTTCATCTAACTCATATCCTTTATCCCAAGATACTCATTTCATATCTGCTTAATTGAAAGAAATGATGGAAGAGGGTAAGAAAAAAGAGGCAATTTCAGGAGTAAAACCTCAACTAATATTTCAAAAATATTGTTCTCTTTTCAAGTCCAGTCTTCTGTGTTAAGGAGAAAATAGATGATCTTTTAACATATTCTTGGAAGAAGAAGGAAATCAAAGAGATTTCCTCTTTGATATACTTTTCCCTAAAGCACACACATCATATTTCCTCCAGATATTACTGTGCATTAGTTTTTGCCTTTTATCATGGGTTACAGAGTCCATCTCTTCCCTGTGCACTTCTTTGTTCCATTTCAATACCTCTTCATTCTTATGCCTCACTTTTTAAAGGGACTCCTCTATCATTCTCATGGATCCCATTTCTCTAGCGTGAATACAGCTGAACCAGCTGATTGTAGAATACTCTTTGCTTCAAAACTGACATCATTAATGCATGTAGGCTGTTGTATACAAAGAAGCACACTTTAACTCCTCCTGATGCCAAAAGTTCAGCCTCTCTGTACACCAGAGCCAAACCAAATTTTGGAGACAGAGATTTGGGTGAAGTGAAAAGACATCTTCTACTGGTTTAAACCGTGAAAAACTGTGTGTCCTACTCTGGGGAAGTTTTATAACAATACTTCAAGGGTGCAGTTTCTGACAAGATTAGGGTATGTGCTCTGATGTGTGATTAGTTGTTTAGTCCTACTAATTTGCAACTAACTTGTCCAACTCTGCAACCACATGGATTGTAGCCTGCAGGACTCCTCTGTCCATGGGGATTATCCAGGACTGATAAGAGTCCAAGAGTACTGATGTGGGTTGCCATGCCCTCCTCTAGGGGATCTTCCCAAGCCAGGGATCGAACCCAGATCTCCTGCATGGTAGGCAGATTCTTTACTGTCTGAGCCTCCAGGGAAGCCACAAAATATGTTTCTGAGTGGTTTCAAACCCAGGACCTTTCGTGTGTGAGGTGACTGATGTTAAAGCTGAGGCTCCAGTACTTTGGCCACCTGATGCAGAGAGCTTACTCATTGGAAAAGACTCTGATGATAGGAAAGATAGAAGGCAAGAGGGGAAGGGGACAACAGAGGATGAGATCCTTGAATGGCATCACTGACTCAATGGACATGAGTTTGAGCAAGCTTCAAGAGATGGTAAAGGACAGGGAATACTGATATGCTGCAGTCCATGGAGTCGCAATAAGTCAGATGCAACAGAGCAACTGAACAACAAAATATAAAATCAAGAGCAATGCCAGTTATACAAGAGTTTATTTTGGCTATAAAAAATAAAAAAAATAGTACAGTCATCTAGACCACCATTTACTATTTGACAAAAAATTACTGGAAATATAAGATAACTGGTAATTATGGTTATGAATTCAAATATTTCTTTATTTCTTAATGAAAAAATCTTAATCATACACTGGTGAGAGCATAAAATTAGATAGTTGGGTAACTGCTGTTATTACAACACAATTTACCACATTTTTCTCTAGGATTGTTTTTTAGTAGGTTAAATAGAAGTGGCCATTGTCCCTTTCATTTTCTTTTTCTTTTTTTGCTTTCAATATAAAAACAGAGAAATTAAGCTCTCCTTAACATTTTTCTTGTGATTTCATACATTTTCACAGGGTTAGTTAACTTTTTTCTATTGTTTGTACTTATTAAATAAAAATATGAACTGATTGAAGAATTTTCTGCAAAATTAAACTGATTTCTTTAAGCATTTAAAAAAACTTTCCCTTCAGAAAACATGGATTTGTTAAATGAATTATAGGTACTTAATGTACTTAAAGTAATGCTCAAAATTCTCCAAGCCATACTTCAGCAATACATGAACTGTGAACTCCCTGATGTTCAAGCTGGTTTTAGAAAAGGCAGAGGAACCAGAGATCAAATTGTCAACATCCGCTGGATCATGGAAAAAGCAAGAGAGTTCCAGAAAAACATCTATTTCTGATTTATTGACTATGCCAAAGCCTTTGACTGTGTGGATCACAATGAACTGTGGAACATTCTGAAAGAGATGGGAATAGCAGACCACCTAACCTGCCTCTTGAGAAATCTGTATGCAGGTCAGGAAGCAACAGTTCAAACTGGACATGGAACAACAGACTGGTTCCAAATAGGAAAAGGAGTACGTCAAGGCTGTATATTGTCACCTTGCTTATTTAACTTATATGCAGAGTACATCATGAGAAATGCTGGACTGGAAGAAACACAAGCTGGAATCAAGATTTCTGGGAGAAATATCAATAACCTCAGATATGTAGATGACACCACCCTTTTGGCAGAAAGTGAAGAGGAGCTAAAAAGCCTCTTGTTGAAAGTGAAAGAGGAGAGTGAAAAAGTTGGCTTAAAGCTCAACATTCAGAAAACGAAGATCATGGCATCTGGTCCCATCACTTCATGGGAAATAGATGGGGAAACAGTAGAAACAGTGTCAGACTTTATTTTTTTGGGCTCCAAAATCACTGCAGATGGTGACTGCAGCCATGAAATTAAAAGACGCTTACTCCTTGGAAGAAAAGTTATGACCAACCTAGATAGTATATTCAAAAGCAGAGACATTACTTTGCCGACTAAGGTCCGTCTAGTCAAGGCTATGGTTTTTCCTGTGGTCATGTATGGATGTGAGAGTTGGACTGTGAAGAAGGCTGAGCGCAGAAGAATTGATGCTTTTGAACTGTGGTGTTGGAGAAGACTCTTGAGAGTCCCTTGGACTGCAAGGAGATCCAACCAGTCCATTCTGAAGGAGATCAACCCTGGGATTTCTTTGGAAGGAATGATGCTAAAACTGAAGCTCCAGTACTTTGGCCACCTCATGCAAAGAGCTGACTCATTGGAAAAGACCCTGATGCTTGGAGGGATTGGGGGCAGGAGGAGAAGGGGACGACCGAGGATGAGATGGCTGGATGGCATCACAGACTCAATGGACGTGAGTCTGAGTGAACTCCGGGAGTTGGTGAGGACAGGGAGGCCTGGCGTACTGCGATTTATGGGGTTGCAAAGAGTCGGACACGACTGAGCGACTGAACTGAACTGAATGTGGTTCGCAGGTCAAAATTACATATTTGTAGATTTCTAGATTATTTGATTATATTTTTCATTTTGAATATTTATATCTGACAGCTTTCATGCATGACAGCAATGTGCCTTCTTTAAATAAAGCAAAATGCTTTTCTACACTTGTAATTCTTTCTGTATAACATTATCCTCTTGTGTCATAGTCACTCACTCTTAGAGCCCCATGCCATATTTCATGTGCCTGAATAGTTGTTTCGGTCAGAGTATAGTCCAATTTATTAAATTCTCTTGACATTTGCCTTGCATGTAGAGAATACATTGGTCAACAAGAGTAGTCAGTATCATTTGGGTAAGCTTGCTTTAGTTGCATGAGAGTCCTCGCAGATGGTTAAGTGGGTAAAGCATTCATTCAGTACTCTCACATTTATATCAATATTGAGAACTGCACTTGGAATTAATCTATTACATAATCAAACTGGATGCTTTATCATATATTTCTCAATTGATACTATGCATCTTACTTTTTCCTTTCATTCTCTGCAAAATGGAAATTTTGCCTCATTAGTTCTATTTGCCTAGAGAGCTAGGCACCTATTAGATTTCCTTCCATGTTTTCCACTCAAAAGAAACAGTTTGATTTAAATTTGTAGTGTTTTCCTGTTCTGCTTAAGCTATGAAGGTAATCTCAGTAGTTATAGCTTTATCTAGACCCACAAGTAAATATTAAGCTGAATTACAAATGCAATTAAGTTTGCATTAGTAGTAACTTTTAATAAACATCTGTGTTATATATATATATGTATATATATTAGTCATAAATATAAGAGAATAAAATGGTCAAATATCCTTTAGAATTAAAAATGTGCTAATATTAATTATAGTTCTTAAGTAGTGAGGGAATGTAATCAGCCAAGTTGTTACAGAGGGAAAAAATATGACTGGACTAATTTTCCCCTTATTTTGTATTAGAAATCATTTAAATAAGCAAGTATATAAAATGTAATCAAAATAATTTAAAAAGTGCCTTGTTATTACTGTGAAAATTAGTGGCTTCAATGAGAACTGATTATCTAACTTGCTTTTCAAATATTTAAAGGTTTTGTTCTGCATTCTCCAAATTCTAGTTAATATTAAACTACATTATGATGTTAAATAAAGTTCAGCTTCGGTATGGTGATTGAAATACAAAGGCCTGGTTTAGAAAGAAAGAAAGAAAAAGGGCTTCAATATGGGCATATTATAGTACAGGGTTGGTTCCAACCCAACTGGTGCATATTCTTATGTCTTTTTCCAAAATGAGAAGAGCTTCCATAAGAAAGATACTTAAGGAGTCAAAATCTTAACGGTAAAATGTTAAGAGTCAGTATAAAAACCAATCACAGAGAGAATCAGAAGTAAGAGTAAATAATTAATTGACAGTGGTTCTTTATTATGATAAAGAATAGCAGTGCTATTATCCAGTGCTAGCAGTGCTCCTTGTGTTAATACCTAGTTAACACATGGGTGAATGACATTGTATTTTGTTTGCAAATCTATTTAATAAAATATACACAACTGCTTACAAAATCTTCTGTATTCAATCATTATTTCTTACAGGAAAGCCCAAAAGAAAATTTTGGCCAACCCAACATTTCTAGATCCTCGAAGAATGTCCGGCAGACATCTTAGCAGATGTTAGTAAGTACTTTGTGAATAGTGAGACTACTATGAATATTTTAAAAAGACAAAAACATATTTTAACAACATAATTACTATACATATAATAACAATGGTATTTAAATATATAGTTTCAACTTTTGTATGAATTCTTTATGTATTCTTAAGCTACTTAAGGGAAACAAAGAACAAAAGCATCAGAAGACAAAACTAAATGATATCACTTGTATGTGGAATCAAAAATAGCCAGACTCATAGAAAAGGAAGTAAGTAGAATGGTGGTTGCCAAGGGTTAAAGGGAGGAGGGCATAGGGTGGTGATAGTCAAAGTTATGAGGTTTCAGTTATGCAATACAAATAATTTCTGAAGATCTAGTATATGCCATAGTACCTGTAGCTAACAATACTCTATTCTATACGTGAGAGCTATTAAATGGGTAACGTGTGCTCAGTCATGCCCAAGTCTTTGCAACTCCAGGATCTTCTGTCCATGGATTTTTCCAGGCAAGAATATTGGTGTGGGTTGGTGTTTCCTATTCCAGGGTATCTTCCTGACCCAGGGATTGACCCACATTTCTTGCGTCTGCTAAACTGGCAGGTGGATTCTTTACCACTGTACCACCTAGGAAACCTTAAAAGGATAGATATTATGTCAAATGTTCCTACCACAAAAAGCTGTAATTATAGTGATGGAGCAGATATAATGCTCATCTGAGTTAAATTCACCCATTCCAGTCCATTTTAGTTCGCTGATTCCTAGAATGTCGATGTTCACCCTTGCCATCTCTTGTTTGATCACTTCCAATTTGCCTTGATGCATGGACCTGACATTCCAGGTTCCTATGCAATATTGCTCTTTGCAGCATCAGATCTTGCTTCTATCACAAGTCACATCCACAACAGGGTATTGTTTTTGCTTTGGCTCCATCCCTTCATTCTTTCTAGAGTTATTTCTCCACTGATCTCCAGTGGCATATTGGGCACCTAAAGACCTGGGGAGTTCCTCTTTTGGTATCCTATCATTTTGCCTTTTCATACTGTTCATGGGGTTCTCAAGGCAAGAATAATGAAGTGGCTTGCCATTCCCTTCTCCAGTTCAGTTCAGTCACTCAGTCATGTCCGACTCTTTGTGACTCCATGAATCGCAGCACACCAGGCCTGCCTGTCCATCACCAATTCGTGGAGTTCACCCATACTCATGTTCATCGAGTACGTGATGCCATCCAGCTATCTCATTCTCTGTCGTCCCCTTCTCCTCCTACCCTCAATCCCTTCCAGCATCAGAGTCTTTTCCAATGAGTCAACTCTTCACATGAGGTGGCCAAAGTACTGGAACTTCAGTTTTAGCATCATTCCTTCCAAAGAAATCCCAGGGTTGATCTCCTTCAGAATGGACTGGTTGGATCTCCTTGCAGTCCAAGGGACTCTCAAGAGTCTTCTCCAACACCACAGTTCAAAAGCATCAAATCTTCAGCGCTCAGCTTTCTTTAAAGTCCAAATCTCACATCCATACATGACCACTGGAAAAACCATAGCCTTGACTAGACGGACCTTAGTCGGCAAAGTAATGTCTCTGCTTTTGAATATACTATCTAGGTTGGTCATAACTTTTCTTCCAAGGAGTAAGCATCTTTTAATTTCATGGCTGCAGTCACCATCTGCAGTGATTTTGGAGCCAAAAAAAATAAAGTCTGACACTGTTTCCACTGTTTCCCCATCTATTTCCCATGAAGTGATGGGACCGGATGCCATGATCTTCATTTTCTGAATGTTGAGTTTTAGGCCAACTTTTTCACTCTCCTCTTTCACTTTCATCAGGCACTGCTTATTGAGCTTTTTCACCTTTCCAGTTTGCTTCAAATGCCAAATGACCATAGAATGATTGATGTTGTGCTCTTGGGCAATTTCTTCTGCAGCTGTAACAGGATCAGCTTCAGTGATAGCTCTCAATTGGTCACTGTTAACAACCAATGGCTGACCATTGCATTCCTCATCTTCAAGGCTCTCGTCTCCTAGACAAAACTTCTTGAACCACCACCACACAGTACATTTGTCAGCAGTTTCCAGGCCAAGTGCATTGTTGATGTTGCAAGTTGTCACTACTGCTTTATGACCCATTTTGAACTTGAACAAGAAAACAGTTCAAATTTGCTTTTTGTCTAATATCATTTCTATAGACTAAAATACATGTAAAATAAACAGCAAGTAATGTCACTAGCAAATAACATAAAGCAAGAAATGTGCATTAAAATGATGTACAACATAGTCACATTTAAGAATGTACATCAAATGGTAAAGTTCAACAATGCAAAACTGCAACTACTTTTGCACCAACCTAATACGTACAAGAACATTCTCAAAAATACTGGAAATGATCCTAATACCCATCAAAAACAGTAATATGGGATTTAATAATAGTTACAATTTGTGAGCATTCTTTATGTGATAGACACTGTCCAGTGATGTCTAACATGAATTATCTCATTGAATTCTCAAGATAACTTCTCATTTATAAATTGAAAAACTGGCCATGATAATTTCAGTAATTTGCCTAAAATCACACAATTATTAAGTGATAAAGCTAGGATTTAAATCCAGGCATCTGACCATAAAGCCTTTGCCAGTAACAGCTCATGTTGGACAGAGCTTCCTAACTTAAGCCATGAGTAAGTTATAAGGATTCAGATACTAATGCTATCAGACTTTATGGTGGCCAGATCCATAACTAAATTCATCCTTGTTTGTCACAAGGAAAAAATTAGAAAGCCCTGCTCTAAAAAAGTGTATAAATAAACTTTGGTAAATTCAACGGGAAATAAAATGTACCTATGAAAAATCTACAAATCATGACATGACGTGGGCAGAGGGGATGTGACGGAGGAGATTGTGGGGGGAAATGCCTGTGGAGGAAAGGGGGTGGAGCCATCACCACAGCCTCTTTCTCCTCACATGCCAGCACTGGCAGCTGAACAATACAGAGGGTGATCCATCAAATGCCTGATACACTGAACTACAGAGCAGGACCCCACCCAAGGTGCTCCTTTAAGTGACTATGCGCTGAACCTACAGAGTAGGACCCCACCCAGGGTGCCCCTTTAAGTGCCAGACGCACTGATTTACAGAGCAGGACCCCAGCTGGGGGGGCCCCTCTATGTGCCTGACACGTCAAACAGAGAAGGAACCAGGAAAGGGAGGCTTCTAAGTGCCTGAATGGGCGGAGCTGCGGATAAAGACTGGCCAAAGAGGTATTCTGATCGCCAGGTACAAGAGGCTCAAAAAAAGACTCTGATAGGGCCATAACTGGAGAAGGCAGTGGCATCCCACTCCAGTACTCTTGCCTGGAAAATCCCATGGATGGAGGAGCCTGGTGGTCTGCAGTCCATGGGGTTGCTGAGAGTTGGACACGACTCAGTGACTTGACTTTCACTTTTCACTTTCATGCACTGGAGAAGGAAATGGCAACCCACTCCAGTGTTCTTGCCTGGAGAATCCCAGGGATGGTGGAGCCTGGTGGGCTGCCGTCTATGGGGGTCACACAGAGTTGGACACGACTGAAGCGACTTAGCAGCAGGGCCATAACTCCTGCCGAGGAGGCAGTTGGTGTTCCTGTACACTTGGCACTGCCAGGGTCCCTGCAAGCCAAGCAGCTATGCCACCTTCATGCTCAACTCTCATTGGGGCAGAGCTGCCACAGGCAAAAAGTCTTGCATCTATGTGCACAGGGTCACTTTGGTAGTGTCTGACTCTTCATGACCCTGTAGACTGTGGCCTGCCAGGCTTCTCTGTCAGGGAACAGGGGTTGGGGGTGTTCTACAGGCAAGAATATTGGAGCGTATTGGCCATTAATGGTTATCATACCCTTCTAGAGCACTGTATTTCCTGCTGCCCTAGCCTCCAACTCCCCTGAGTACCTGGGGCTGCCAGAGCCCCTGCAACCCAAACAGCAGCACCACCTCCACACCTGGCCTTCACAGGGGCAAACCCAAGTCCTCCAGGGCAGCCTCAGGAGCAAACCCCAGTGGAAAACCCACATGCAGAGGTGAAAATAAAACCACAGTTGAAACCCAGGAGCAAGTGACTAAGGAAGAAGGCCCAAAATCTTCCCAACAGCTGTACAAGATGCAGATGAAATTCACACGATCAACTAGGCGGTCTCTGTGTCTATGGAATACATAAAATGTCACTGAGAGCTCCTACAAAATAAAACACACTAGTTCTGATAGCTGTGGACACTGGAGGCAAGAACACATAGGAGTAGGACCAGATTAGAATCTGAGCTGGCCCCACAAGTCCAGATACCACAGTGTTGGAGGGTATTCTAGTGAGGTGAGGTTTACTATGACTCCCAGTGAGGGAGAGGACTCTGACAGAAGTGACTCACGAAAAACATTTATTCTTCTTATGTTTTGACTTGTTCTGTATATTCTTTTGAATTCCGCCCTGCCCCCACCGCTGTTGTAGCTGTCGATTTTATTGGCACTACGAAATCTAATTAAGCTTTTCAGTTTCTCAGTCACATTTTTTAATTGTTGTTATAAACCTCTGCCTCTACATTTGGCTTTTGCAGTTCTGAGGAGCTTTTCTTTTTTAATTTTTTAAACCTATTATTATTTTTTCTATTAAACCTATTACTATTATTATACATTTATTCTTTTGCCTTTCCTACTGTTCTTTTCCAATGAAGTTAACCTTTAATGTACATAAAACTTCATCTACTTAACTTTTCATATCTATTATTTTTTTCTTTTCTTTCTTCTTTTCCCTCTCAACATATTTGTTAGTTTTGTTTTCATTGCTTTATTCCCCACTTGGCACTTTGCTTTAGTTTTGTTTTCCAGTTTGTGCTTTAGTTTTGTTCTGGTAGATATAATTTTTGGTTTGATTTGCCAGGTCGATATATTGTACTTTATTTTTGCTGGACTGTTTTGATTTTCCTTATGGGTGTATATGTAGATGTGTATATTCAGCCACACTTTTTATTATTGTTATAAACCTCTGCACTTACATTGGGTTTTTGGCATTCTGTGGAGTTTTCCTTTTTCCTTCCATTTTTTCTCTCTTCTTTTTTGTCTTTTCTCTTAAAAAAATTTTTTTTTACTTTTCTTAAACCTATTATATATTTTTTACATTTATGCTTTTGTTTGCCTTTCCTACTGATCTTTTCCCCTTGCAGTTAATCTTTAATGTATATAATAAATCTTCTTCATCTACCTCTATTTAACTTTGCATATATATTTTTTCTTTTCTTTCTTTCCTTTCCTCTCAACATATTTGTTAGTTTTGTTTTCATTGCTTTATTCCCCACTTGGCACTTTGCTTTAGTTTTGTTTTCTAGTTTGTGCTTTAGTTTTGTTCTTAACTGGTAAATATAATTTTTGATTTCCTTTGTTTGCCAGGTCAATCTATTGTACTTTATTTACGTTGGACTGTTTTGACTTTGCTCATGGGTGTATATTCTATTAATTTAATTACTATTTGCCTAACTTTGTAACTGCCATTTGGGGCTCATCTTTGTTTTCTATTTTTTGTTAGTTGTTTTAATCTCATTTAATGCCACAAGCCGCCTGTGGAAACTTCCTGACCAGAGAACAGCCCTGAGCCTTTGGAGTGGGAGCACTGACTCTAAGACCCTAGACTACCAGAGAACTAACCTTAGGGAGTGTCAAATAGTGAGAATTCACACAAAGGAAACCACCTGAATACAAGACAGCCTCACCCAACCACCAGTAGCAATCTGTGCAGGATGCCTTGTTTGAACAACAAACAAAATAAAAATGCAAACCCAATCATCCAAAGACAGGATTAACACCTCACTCAGCCTTGCTCATCAGAGGAAAAACAGACAAACAAACAAACAAACACAGCACAAATATCACCCTACATGAAGCTTACACAACCTTGTGAGGAAAGAAACCAAAAGGAAGAATTCAATCATGAAACCTGGGAGGAGACCTCAGACACAGTAACTTTAAAAAAATAAAAGAAAAGATAGAGAAATACTACAAAAATGAAGGAACAAACAAGAAAGAAACACAGAAGTCTAAATCAATGAAGAGGAACTAGGCAAACTACCTGAAAAGGAATTCAGAATAATGATAGTAAAGATGATCAAAAACTTGAAAGTAAAATGGAGAAAATACAAGAACCAATTAACAGAGGCCTAGAAGAATTAACCTGACCTGCCTCTTGAGAAACCTATATGCAGGTCAGGAAGCAACATTTAGAACTGGACATGGAACAACAGACTGGTTCCATATAGGAAAAGGAGTACGTCAAGGCTGTATATTGTTACCCTGCTTGTTCAACTCCTATGCAGAGTACATCATGAGAAACACTGGGCTGGAAGAAGCACAAGCTGGAATCAAGATTGCCGGGAGAAATATCAATAACCTCAGACATGCAGATGATACCACCATTATGGCAGAAATTGAAGAGGAACTAAAAAGCCTCTTAATGAAAGTGAAAGAGGAGAGTGAAAAAGTTGGCTTAAAGCTCAACATTCAGAAAACGAACATCATGGCATTTGATTCCATCACTTCATGGGAAATAGATGGGGAAACAGTGGAAACAGTGTCAGACTTTATTTTCTTGGGCTCCAAAATCATTGCAGATGGTGACTGCAGCCATGAAATTAAAAGACACTTACTTCTTGGAAGGAAAGTTATGACCAAGCTAGATAACACATTCAAAAGCAGAGACATTACTTTGCCAACAAAGGTCCATCTAATCAAGGCTATGATTTTTCCAGTGGCCAAGTATGGATGGGAGAGTTGGACTGTGAAGAAAGCTGAGTGATGAAGAATTGACGCTTTTGAACTGTGGTGTTGCAGAAGACTCTTGAGAATCCCTCAGACTGCAAGGAGATCCAACCAGTCCATTCTAAAGGAGATCAGTCCTGGGTGTTCGTTGGAAGGACTGATGCTAAATCTGAAACTCCAATACTTTGGCCACCTCATGCGAAGAGTTGACTCATTGGAAAAGACTCTGATGCTGGGAGGGATTGGGGCAGGAGGAGAAGGGGACGACAGAGGATGAGATGGCTGGATGGCATCACTGACTCAATGGACATGAGTTTGAGTGAACTCCAGGAGTTGGTGATGGACAGGGAGGCCTGGCTTGCTGCAATTCATGGGGTTGCAAAAGTTGGACACAACTGAGCGTCTGAACTGAACTGAAACTGAGAAGAATTAAAGAATAATCATACGAACAACACTGTTACTGAAATTAAAGATGGCATCACTGACTCAATGGACATGAGTTTGAGTGAACTCCAGGAGTTAGTGATGGACAGGGAGGCCTGGCATGCTGCGATTCATGGGGTTGCAAAGATTCAGGCATGACTGAGTGACTGAACTGAACTGAAGTGAATCCAATATGATTGGTGTCCTTAGAAGAAGAGGAAGAGATAGCAGGGGTATATGCACTGAGTTGGCCAAAGAGTTCACCTGGGTGTTTCCATAAGATGGTATGGAAAAACATGAACAATCTATTTGGCCAACCCAATACATGGAGAAAGGACCATATGAGGACCAGCTGCAAGCCAAGGAGGGAAGCCTCAGAAGAAACCAAATCTGCTGACACCTTGATCTTGGACTTGTAGCTTCCAGAACAATAAGGGGAAACATGTGTGTTGTTTAAACCTCTCAGTGTCTGGCTTTTTTTTTTTTTTAAGACAGCCTTAGAAAATGAATAGGCTCTTGTTCAAGAGCTACTGTGATGTCTGTGATCTCTTGGCTCAGCAAAATAGGTGGAGAGTGATGCACAGGGTGGAGAAGAAAGCCCTGATTGTTGATGCCCTCAGCACTTGGAGCCCCAGAGTCTGGGATGTGGAGCTTTCAGAGGCAGCAGGACTTATCTGGATGCTAGAATCCCTTCTATCATGGCCGGTGACCATGGCACGTCATCTAAAAGGAGCTTTGCAGGATGCGGCCAAGATGGACAGGTGGGAGCTGTAAGTGGAGTGAGAAAATGGGGCAGGAGACAAGCAGAGAAAAACCACACCTCAGTGGGGGTGGGCTCTGGAAACCTCTGGCCCTTTGTGTGAAGTGATGTTCTACTCTTCATAGGTTCTGAAAATTTTGACATTTTGGGTCACTCACATATTACAAAGAATCCATGCCGCATCATTCCTTTTATACACTTCTTGAACTTACAGCCCATTTTTGGAGAAGCNACCTCAGTGGGGGTGGGCTCTGGAAACCTCTGGCCCTTTGTGTGAAGTGATGTTCTACTCTTCATAGGTTCTGAAAATTTTGACATTTTGGGTCACTCACATATTACAAAGAATCCATGCCGCATCATTCCTTTTATACACTTCTTGAACTTACAGCCCATTTTTGGAGAAGCCTTCCTCATCCCTTAGAATACATCACCTTTTTTGGTTACTAAAGTTTCCAAGTCCAAATAAAAAAATAATTCCCAGTGATTGATCTGCAAGCTATCATCATCTCTTCACATAGCATAATTGTTCTGCACTTAGACCAAGTCTCATATGCTTTAATGATTAGCTCTTTTCACCCCCGTTAATTTATAAGCAAAATTGATTCTTCAGATCAATATTCCCAGGGGCACAAGAATCTGGGCTGCTGGTGGAGTCTGAGTGGGCCTGTCTGAATGTTAATTGTGGCTTCTGATGGTTCCTGGAGCAAAGATGCTGCTTTTAGTTTCAGAGCCAAACCCTGGCTACATGTCAAAATCTATAGCAAAACACAGGAGTCATTTTTCTCCAGATCCCCAAATTAAGAGATTAATCACATTTGTCTCCCTCACTACCTTTCCAGGAGAGTTTTTTTCAAAAAGTTGTTTGTTGACTTAAGTTTTGAAGGCCTTAGAGCCTGGTGAATGATGAAGGAATGGAGCCTGGTAAACAATGAAGGGAAGGTTTGAGAGGCTTGTGAGGATGCTGTGCTTAGGACTGGCCCTACTCAGGACCAATTCTCCCCTACTCAGTTCAGTTCAGTTCAGTCGCGCAGTCGTGTCCGACTCTTTGCGACCCCATGAATCGCAGCACGCCAGGCCTCCCTGTCCATCACCAACTCCCGGAGTTCACTCAGACTCACGTCCATTGAGTCCGTGATGCCATCCAGCCATCTCATCCTCGGTCGTCCCTTTCTCCTCCTGCCCCCAATCCCTCCCAGTATCAGGGTCTTTTCCAATGAGTCAACTCTTCGCATAAGGTGCCCAAAGTACTGGAGCTTCAGTTTTAGCATCATTCCTTCCAAAGAAATCCCAGGGTTGATCTCCTTCAGAATGGACTGGTTGGATCTCCTTGCAGTCCAAGGGACTCTCAAGAGTCTTCTCCAACACCACAGTTCAAAAGCATCAATTCTTCTGCGCTCAGCCTTCTTCACAGTCCAACTCTCACATCCATACATGACCACAGGAAAAACCATAGCCTTGACTAGACGGACCTTAGTCGGCAAAGTAATGTCTCTGCTTTTGAATATACTATCTAGGTTGGTCATAACTTTTCTTCCAAGGAGTAAGCGCCTTTTAATTTCATGGCTGCAGTCACCATCTGCAGTGATTTTGGAGCCCAAAAAAACAAAGTCTGACACTGTTTCTACTGTTTCCCCATCTATTTCCCATGAAGTGATGGGGCCAGATGCCATGATCTTCGTTTTCTGAATGTTGAGCTTTAAGCCAACTTTTCCACTCTCCTCTTTCACTTTCAACAAGAGGCTTTTTAGCTCCTCCTCACTTTCTGCCATAAGGGTGGTGTCATCTGCATATCTGAGATTATTGATATTTCTCCCAGCAATCTTGATTCCAGCTTGTGTTTCTTCCAGTCCAGCATTTCTCATGATGTACTCTGCATATAAGTTAAATAAGCAGGGTGACAATATACAGCCTTGACGTACTCCTTTTCCTATTTGGAACCAGTCTGTTGTTCCATGTCCAGTTCTAACTGTTGCTTCCTGACCTGCATACAGATTTCTCAAGAGGCAGGTCAGGTGGTCTGGTATTCCCATCTCTTTCAGAATTTTCCACAGTTTACTGTGATCCACACAGTCAAAGGCTTTGGCATAGTCAATAAAGCAGAAATAGATGTTTTTCTGGAACTCTTTTGCTTTTTCCATGATCCAGCAGATGTTGGCAATTTGATCTCTGGTTCCTCTGCCTTTTCTAAAACCAGCTTGAACATCAGGGAGTTCACGCCTCACATATTGCTGAAGTCTTGCTTGGAGAATTTTGAGCATTACTTTACTAGCATGTGAGATGAGTGCAATTGTGCGGTAGTTGGAGCATTCTTTGGCATTGCCTTTCTTTGTAATTTGGATGAAAACTGACCTTTTCAACCCCATGAACCCCATGTACCCCTACTCAGACCTCATCAACAAAGCAAACTGGGAAACTGAGGCAAATCATCCCGAATAGTGGTTCTTAAAACGTGGTTTCCAAACCAGCAGCGGCTTCAGTACCTGAAAACTTGTTAGAAATTTGAGTCCTTAGGATCTGCTTTAGATCTCCTCACTGAGTCACAGGGAGGCGCCTGGTGATCTGAGCTATTTTTTTTGTTTGTTTAATTAATTTGTTTTCCCTGGAGGATGATTGCAATATGTGGTGGTTTCTGCCATACGTCGACACGAATCAGCCCCGGGTGCACATGTGTGCCCCCATCGTGACCCACCTCCCTCCCCACCCCATCCCCCTGGGTTGTCCCCGAGCACTGGCTTTGAGTGCCCTGCTTCATGCATTGAGTTTGCGCTGGTCATCTGTTTCACATACGGTAATATACATGTTGCAATGCTGTTCTCTCGTCATCGCACCCTCGCCTTCTCCCACAGAGCCCAGAACTCTGTTCTTTATCTGTGTCTCCTTTGCTGCCCTGCATAAAGGATTGTAATTATCATCTTTCTAAATTCCATATGTATGTGTTAATATACATTATTGCTGTTTCTTTTTCTGATTTACTTCACTCTTTCTAAATTCCATATATATGCGTTAATATACAGTATTGGTGTTTCTTTTTCTCATTTACTTCACTCTGTATAATGGGCTCCAGTGTCATCCGCCTCATTAGAACTGACTCAAATGTGTTGGTTTTTGTAGCTGAGTAACATTATATTGTGTATATGTACCCCAACTTCCTTATTCATTCATCTGCTGGTGGACATCTTGGTTGCTTCCATGCCCTAGCTATTGTAAACAGTGCATTTGAGTTTTAATGAGCCACCTAGGTGATTCTGATTTAAGCTTGAGAACCGTTGCTCTGGGCTTCTTAGCTGTGAATTGTTTTCTCAATTCCTAAGGAAGAAGTTTCTATCATCTTCCTTTGCCTAAACCTGATCCACACAGAAAAGATTCGGATGGTCTCTGGACACTTCCTTTTTACATGCTCTGGTCTCTTACAGGCTTTCCCCAAGAAACTGAGATTCTTACACACAGTTTGGCAACACCTGTATATCATGCCAGTTCTTCCATCTATCTCCCTGCTTCTAAAATGTTAAAAAAAAAAGAACAGCTCAGAATGTATACTACATAATGTAAGTTCAGCAATTGTCTCTATTTTGATGTGGGTGTAATTTTTATCTCTATTTTTATTTGAACAATGCTCACCAATAGGGTTGGTGACAACATACTAAATGGGAGGAGATATTTGTAAATCATATATTCAATAAATGACTAATACCCAAAACATATAAAAACGTACACAACTCAACGACAGCAATAAAAAGCAAACAACTTGATTAAAAAATTAGCATAGGAGCTGATATTTTTCCAAAGACAACATATTAATGGCCAAGAGGCATACCAAAAGATGCCTCTAATTATTAGGCAAAGGCAAACCAAACCCACAATTAGATCCCCTCACACTTGTTAGAATGGCTATTGTAAAAAGGGCAAGAAATGACAAGCGCTGTCAAGGATGTAGAGAAAGGAAATCTCCCATGCAGTGTTGGTGAAACAGTATGGAAATTCTCAAAAAAAAAAATTGAGAATAGACAAATCAATATTGTAAAGCAATTATGTTTCATTTAAAAATAAATAAATTTTAAAAATTGAGAATAGAATTATCAGATAATCTAGCTATTCTATTCCAGGGTATTTAGCCAAAGAAAATAAAAACATTAATTTGAAAAGAAATATGCCCCTCTGTTATATTAAATTATATATTAAAAAGCAGAGACATCATTTTGCCAACAAAAGTCCGTCTAGTCAAGGCTATGGTTTTTCCAGTGGTCATGTATGGATGTGAGAGTTGGACTATAAAGAAAGCTGAGTGCTGAAGAATTGATGCTTTTGAACTGTGGTGTTGGAGAAGACTCTTGCGAGTCCCTTGGACTGCAAGAGATCCAACCAGTCCATTCTGAAGGAGATCAACCCTGGGTGTTCATTGGAAGGACTGATGCTGAAGCTGAAATGCCAATACTTTGGCCACCTGATATGAAAAGGTGACTCATTTGAAAAGACCCTGATTCTGGGAAAGATTGAGGGCAGGAGAAGGGGACAACAGAGGATGAGATAGTTGGATGGCATCATTGACTCGATGGACATGGGTTTGGGTGAACTCCGGGAGTTGGTGATGGACAGGGAGGCCTGGCGTGCTGCGGTTCATGGGGTCGCAGAATCGGACACAACTGAGTGAACTGAACTTGATGCCCCTTTGTGTTCACTGCAGCATTATTTATAATAGCCAAGATATAGAAGCAACCTGTGTCCATCAGTAAGTAAATGGATGAATACGTTGTTTGTGCACATACATACAAACATACACAGAGAAATACTGCTGCTAAGTCACGTCAGTCATGTCCAACTCTGTGCGACCCCATAGACGGCAGCCCACCAGGCTCCTCCATCCATGGGATTTTCCAGGCAAGAGTACTGGAGTGGGGTGCCATTGCCTTCTCCTACTCAGTCATAAAAAAGATGAACTCTTGCCATTTGCTACAACATGGATGGAACTTGAGGGTGTTATACTAAGTCAGAAAAAGACAAATACCATTTGATTACACTCAAATGTAGAATTTTAAAAAAATTCTCAAAATAAATGAATAAACTAAACAGAGACAAACACATAGACACAGGGATACAGAGAACAGTGTAGTGGTTAGCAGAGGGGAAGGAACTGGAACAAAATGAATAAAGAGGGTCAACTGAATGGTTAGAATTTGTTGATAAGCACATTAGTTTATACAGAAGTAGAAATATAGTGTTGTATACATGAAATATGCAAATTATAAATCAGTGTTACCTCAATAATAAAGTGCTTGCATATTCCAGATACTAGGCTAACCACTTTATCAGCTATGTTCTACTGAAGCCCAAAGCAACCTATTATATAATGAGGAAGATGATGGAAAATATCATAAGGAGTCAAATAACATTGTACAAGTGTAATCCCTATGTAGACGGTCTCCAGTACCGTTACTGGGAACACTGCGTTGATAACTGGTGTTGGAGTTGGCAGGGGAGATGCTTAGCTTGGATATTCTGTGTGTTAGCCTCATGTCTCTGCTATGTAACTCGGAGTGGAAACATGGTGTCTTTTAACAGACAGTGGTTACACTTTCCACCTGCTTTGTTTCTCTTGGACAGATACTACATCGGCAGCAAGAGATCCATAGTCTCCTACCTGGTATTTTTGGTAAAGAAGTCAGATAACCAAGTCAGAAATTTTAATCTCTTGCAGGAAAACACACAGGCCTTGAGTTTGTGACAAGGCATCATTAATATTCATTATGTAAACCAGCTAACTCATTAACTGTATCTGTTTATGAAGGAGTGAGAGAATAACTTTACTATGAAGGAGAGAGAGTGTAACTTTACTATGAAGGAGAGAGAGAGTAACTACATATATTTTTCAAAAAATTTTTATTTTATATTGGAGTATAGCTGATTTACAATGTTATGTTAGGTTTACTTGTACAGCAAAGGGATCCAGTTACACACACACACACACACCCCTATATATATATATATCCATTCTTTTTCTGATTCTTTTCCCGTATAAGAACTTTACATATTTTGATTTGAGTATTTCATTACTCATGTAGGAATAATAGACAATTATTGGATGTGCAAAAAGTATTGACTCTAAGTTAGAGAAGTAATTGGCTTTGGGATTGGGACCTGAGCATTTGAGCAGAAGTTCATATGTAAGAGTACCAATGGGCAGAGCTCTTGGAGAGCCTGTGAGCCACTGTGTCTGGTGCAAGAATTTTTTTTTAATTTATGTTTTAATTGGAGGAAAATTGCTTTACAATGTTGTGTTGGTTTCTGCCGTACAACATAAATCAGCCATAATTATATGTATTCCCCTTCCCTGTTGAGCCTCCCTACCCTCCCCACACCCCACCCCTCCAGGTCATCACAGAGTACCAGGCTGGGCTCCTGTGTTATATAGAAGCTTCCCAAAATTCTTAATAAGGTGGCACAGCTCTCTCTTTTTAATAAGAAAATGCCTCCGTCTACAAGGGCAGGGTCTTTGCACTCCCTTGATCTCCACCTCTTTCGCCCATGCTTGTCTGCTCCTGAAAGAACTCTAGCATAATAGGGGACAGGGTATTGAAGTGAGTATTGGAGGAATCCCTGGAGAAGGGAGTAGCTTAGATTCTAGGTCCATTTCTGCACTAAGTCTGTCACTAGGAACATTACTTAAAACCTCCTTGGGACCTTAATTTCCTCACCTGTCAAATGAGAAGCCTGGACCAGATACTGCCTAGGACGAGGTTATGTGTTATAAGGGATAGACCGAATTCTTGAAATCGTCAGGATGCATCTTGATAGTGACAGAGTCTTCGATTTGCTTTATCTAATGTCAAAGTGGATTTTTCTCTGATTTAAGGTAGCCTGCCTCATTTATTAAGCAGAGTCATTCTTTGTTTCTGTGATGACTGTGTCACCTTATGGGAAAAGGTATCAGGACTAACAGTAGTTTACATTTTGTTTTGCTCTGTTATATAAATTTAGATTCATGTTAATTTTATTCACATAAAATCAAGCTTATAAATTTATTCATATTGTTTTTCAAATAGTTATCTTTATTTATAGCTTTGTTCATTTGATCTTCTTTGCCCAGTCTGCACACAAATATCAATACCTCATGCTTTCACTCTGTTCATATAAGGAGATTATACTCATATACGTCCACAATGGCTTTTTCCTTGAGTCTTTGTTTGGAATTAAATGATGTAAAGAATTATTTTCCCACATTTTTAAAAATACTGTGCTTCATAAATGTTTCTTATCTAGTGGCTTTAATTTTTTAAATACAATTATATAAAATTCACTAGTATGACAGTATGATACATTATTCAGCTGCTTCTCTGTTAGTAAACAAATAATTTATTTCTAATTTCTGTCCATTCCTAACAATTCTGCAGAAGGTTTCCAGGAAGAATTCAAAAGTGTTGTTTAAGGACTTTATCACCGCTATTATTAGATTTTTCTCCAAAAGAGGCATAGCACTTTAAGTTCTCCCAATAATTTTAATTTTAAAATCCCCTTTCCTCATAACCCTACCAACATTAGGTGTTATGGTCCCTTTTATCTTGTATCAGTCTGATATAAAATGACAATCTATTATTTATTTTGCACTTACGTCAGTGTTCATCAATATGAGAATCTTTTCATATATTTTCTCAATTTTTTCTGTTCATAAAATTTTCATGTATGTCTTTTACCCATAGGTATTTTTCCTTCTGAATAGTCTTTCCTGATGGTGTATGAGAGTTCTGGGTATATTAAGGAAAATTTTCTTCTGTCTTACATCAGTCTCATTTTACCTCCATTTTATTGTTGCTTTGTTGTGCAGTCGCTCGGTTGTGTCTGACTCTTCGTGACCTCATGGACTGCAGCACGCCAGGCTTCCCTGTACTTCACTATCTCCCAGAGCTTGCTCAGACTAATGTCCATTGAGTTGATGATGCCATTCAACCATCTTATCCTCTGTCGCCCCCTTCTCCCCCTGCCTTCAATCTTTCCCAGTATCAGGGTCTTTTCCAATCAGTGGCTTTTCACATCAACTGACCAAAGCATTGGAGCTTCAGCTTCAGCATCAGTCCTTCCAATGAATATTCAGGGTTGATTTCCTTTAGGCTTAACTGGTTTGATCTCCTTGCTGTCCAAGGGACTCTCAAGAGTCTTCTCCAAAACCACAGTTCAAAAGCATCAATTCTTTGGTGCTCAGCCTTCGTTATGGTCCAACTATCACATCCATACAATGACTACTAGAAAAACCATAGCTCTAACTAGATGGACCTATGTGAGTAAAGTGATGTCTCTGGTTTTTAATATGCTGCCTAGGTTGGTCATAACTTTTCTTCCAAGAAGTAAGCATCTTTTAATTTCATGGCTGCAGTCACCATCTGCAGTGATTTTGGAGCCCAAGAAAAGAAAGTCTGTCACTCGTTCCATTGTTTTCCCATCTATTTGCCTCAAGTGATGGGACCAGATGCCATGATCTTAGCTTTTTGAATGTTGAGTTTTAAGCCAACAGCTCTGCATAGATATTAACTTTTATTTGTGGTATCTTTCTAGGTAAACCCCTCTTTTTCTTTTAATTTTCCAAAAATGTTTTAAAATTTTAGATTCTGATTTTTCAGTCTTAAGTTTCCATGAACCCCATGTGGCACCATAGATTCGTGTTTGTTTGTTTGTTTATGATATTCATTAAAAACTTAGTTTTAAAAGCCTTAAGTACGTATACAATTTTTAATTTAAATGGGAGCTGTTTTTTATCTTCTTCTGGATGGATAACTAGCTGTGCCAGCTCAATTTTGAAATGGTTGATCCTTTTCTCACTAACTTTTGAGGAAACGTCACACAGTTTTCCATAGTGGCTGCACCAAATTATATTCCCACCCACCACCAAAGCACAATAGTTCTTTTTTCTCTGCATCCTTGCCAGCATCTGCTAGTTCTTGTCTTTTTGATAATGACCATTGTAACATGTGATGCCATACCTCATTGTAGTTCTGGTTTGTTCTTCCCTGATAATTAGTGGTACAGAGCCACTAATGTACCTATTTGCAACCTGGATGTCATCTTTGGAAAAATGTCAATTCGGATCCTCCCCCCACTTCTTAATTGGATTGTTTTGTTTGTTTGCTACTGAATCATCAGGGTTCTTTGTATATTTTGGATATTAATCCCTTACCTGATACAATTTTCAAATATTTTCTCCCACTCCATAGGTTGCCTTTCTATTTTGTTGATGATTTCCTTGGCTGTGAGAACATTTTTAGTTTGATGTAGCCCCAATTATTTGTTTTTGTAACTTTTGCTTTTGATGTAAAATTATATCCTCCCCTGAAAAAAATTACTATGAAGAATAATGTCAAGGAATGTTTTCTTCTAAGAATCTTATGATTTCAGGTCTTATATTCAAGTCTTTAATCCATTTAGAGCTATTTTTTGTGTATGGTGTAAGATAAGGTTTTCTCGTAGCGGTTTTTGAGAAAAAATTCCCCATTTTATATTCTTGTCTCATTTTTTTCATGAATTAGTTGGCTACATGTGTGTGAGTTTATTTCTGGGACTTCTGTTCTGTTCTATTAGTCTGTTCTATGTTTATGTATTTGTTCTACATTTCTCCATCTTGGGAAACTCCTTAGCATGATGAGCTTTTAATTTTCTTTTGTTAGCATCTCATGAGTTTCTATCTATAAAAGTATACATATTTTCTTTCAATATTTATGTTATTTAATTTGCTCATTTTATTGAATTTACTGAAACTGCCAAGTTAATTTTAAGTAATAGTAGTGATCATGGACTTCTGTGTCTAGTCTTGATTTTTAACTGAAATATTTTTTGTTGCCTATGCTATTTGTGGTTTTTGACAAACAAGATTAATTAAATATAAGTCATTTATTTATAACCTGTTGTTTGTCATATCTGATGAATTTTATGAAATGTTTTTTCAGAACCTGAAGGTATAATTATTTTTCTATTTTTATTTTAATATTTTGTGTTATACTAATATGTTTTCTGGTATTAAAGCACAATTTTACAC